>JANTPZ010099022.1:0-11919 GCA_025593235.1 Vachellia pachyceras
ACCGTAGATGATCTTTATGGTGGTTCAGAAAGAATATTGAATCAAGTAATTGCAACCAAGGGTGTTACAATGAGGTAAGTTCGATTTTTTTTAGCTGTTAAGGTATTTTATTAAATTCCTATTAGATCTCAAAAAATGAACTTAATTATTAAAAAAATTCCTTCTTTAAAATGTCATAATAATTCCCTTTTCCCCTCAATGTAAAGTAAAAATTACTAATTTTGATTCATATAATTTGATTGAAATCTACCTCATTTTATTTCGTACCGTTTTAACAAGTGTATTTATGTAAATGAAATTTCATGTTAACGGATGAAATAATAAAAATAAAGTATAAAACCCAATTTAAAATTAAAGTATAACTATAAGGATTTATACATTATTTTTTTTCAATAATATCTATTGCTAGAATATGATAAGGTTGTTGTAATGCTTGCATGCACAGACGAGTAAATACATCCGATTTAGAGGAAGTGGCTGCTGCAGTTGGACCCAAGACTAAGTTGGTGTGGTTAGAGACTCCCTCCAATCCTCAACTACAAATATGTGATATTCGAGTAAGTTATTATTTTTTTTAAAGACCAAAGCATTTTTTTCATTCTTTTGTGGTTGAAAACGGTAATTCTACTATTAAATATAGATAAAATATGTTTATATTTTAAAATATAAAAATAATTATATTAAATAATTAAGTGGAATCACTGTTTAGATTTGTCGAGTATTCATCTTTTGTTAAATAAAACTAATATTGTTATAACAAGGAATAAGCACCTTGGAAAATACTTGAATTATCCATCAAGGGTATATTTGGGATGACGTTATAAAAGTATGTTCATGCAAATCGAGATAAAATTTTTCTCACATAGATACATACTTACATTATAGATAATAAATCACGTTAAAAAATACCTTGCAACGCTAATTTAAATAGAGACTAAGGCATTTGTCTTGCTGCAAAAGTTGGAAGTGAAGGCAAAATCCTCTGTTTTTTTCATATAGTTCTTGCATGGACCGAATCTCAACTAATATGAATTCTAAATATATCATTTTGAATAGTTTAACCTAATGTTAGATTCTTTTTTTTTTTTTTGCATCTTGTTGATTTATGTCCAGAAAATATCGGAGATTGCTCATGCAAACGGTGCTCTTGTATTGGTGGACAACAGTATAATGACTCCTGTGTTAAATCAGCCACTGGAACTTGGAGCGGGTATTCATATAAATTAACCATTTCAATTTTTTTAAATGCAAGATAAATTTTTCTTAACTTCCATTGACAATAGCAAGAAATTTGTTAAGAACACCTTTAATGTGGAGAAAAATAGCTGAAAGAAATTATGTGAAGTGATAGTTACGGGCTAATATAATTTTTTATCACATATTTGCACGAATTTTGGTTTTGATCTTGATAATTTTATAAGGATCTCAATGTTTAACGGTGTTCATTGACATCATTAAGTATATAGATTAAAAACAAAATCCATTAAAAGAATAGAAACTAAAATTAAAATTGATCAAAAGTATAGGGATAGAAAATTTCTAATTTTAGTCATATACTTTTTTTTAACAACTCTTGATTTTGATCTCTTAGTTGATAGTGATAATTAACACCATTTAACATTCAAGTCCTTATTATATTATAGGGTTAAAAACGATTTAAAACTTGAGGGATTGAAAAATTATATTAATAACTAATGGTTTTACTTTTAATTATCAGATATTGTCATGCATTCAGCCACCAAATTTATTGCTGGACATAGCAGTGTCATGGCCGGTGTCCTTGCTGTGAAAGATGAAAGGTTTCAGCTCTTATTCTCACTCTGTTTCAAACACACATAAGATGTTAGAAGATATCTATTTGTTTGTAAGCCATTTTTTTGGCGACAAATTATTTTTGTTTTTGAGCCATTTTAGTCAATTCATTTAATTATATATATACACAGGGATAGAGAATAAATGATACCGTAAAATTCATGTAGCCGACTCAATTTACTTGGATAAGGCTTTATTGTTATTGTTATTGCAATACTCCCTTTTGTCAACATTCTCTCTTACGGATCTGATTCTATATATAAGCATCAAATTTTTTTTCTTTAAAAATTTAATGCATATTTTTATTTTTACCATTAGTTAATTGCATGCCTCTCTTATCTTTTACCCCACTCATTCCCTCTCATTTTTTACTACTCATTTTCTCTCACACTCATCATTTTCATAAATGATGGTATATTTAAAAAAATGTTACATCTCTTGTATATTCATAATTTTTAACTAATTTCACCTGTTAATTTATTTTGCGTGATTTTAATAGTTATTTTTTTATAAAAAAATAGGAGGGAGGGGGTATTAATTATACAGCGGTCATATGTGATGCATAACATATCATTTGTCTGTTATCCTTAGTGTCATCAGGAATGGAATATTGCTCTGATAGCTCTTTCTCACATTATTCCCTTTTTTTAAAAAAAATGCTTCTTATTTGTCTAAATCATCGTTTAAGGTTGGGGCCTTTAATCCCAAACCCTTTAGTATCTCTTGTAATGCTAGACTATAAAATTGTGTACTGAAAACAGTCTGTTTGCTTACTAAGGTAAAGTTGTATATATTGAACTGCCTTTATTTATTATATTTTATAGTCATGAAATGCATATTTTCATGGTTGTAAGGTACCAAAGTCTCTTTCATTTTATCTAATAAGCTAATAAAACAGAGAGAGAGAGAATGAATGAATGAATGAATGAATGGTGGAGCATTGCAAAGAGCATCAGAAGTTTGGGACATTGAAAGACCTCTAACCTCAATCTTCATGTCTTAAGTCTGATTAGTTATTATGTTGCCAATTGTTTTCTACTCTATTTTTAATCTTCTATACGTTTTATATGCTTCTTTTATTCAATTAATAATGCATCTTTTTTCCTTTGCCTTTGATCATCATCATGTAAAGGTTGGATAGCGAACTACAATTTTTCAAAAATGCAGTGGGTTGTGGCTTAGCTCCTCATGACTGTTGGCTCTGTTTAGAAGGAATCCAAACAATGGCCCTTCGGGTTGAGAGGAAACAGGTGCCTCACCCAACATTCTTTCTTATTTAATTGTTTTACGTAACCACTTGTAATATATATATATAGTGGCAGACTCAGGATCCTGACTCAGGGGTGCAAACTATTTTTTTATAAGATAACTGAGACTTATTCTTAATATGTTTTGAGAAGAATTTGAGTAAAAATTAAGTGGGTTCAAAATTTGCAAATGAGTGGGTGCAAAATAAATCATATAGTACTAATATATACCTAATTTTCTAGATGTCAGGGGTACCCCTCACTACAACGTAGGTCCGCCCGGTGCATATATGATATTCACCTCAACTCTTTAATATAGGACCCGGTTGATTAATTTGGTGAGATTAATGAAAATAAATAAATTACTTAATTATAACATATCTTATATAATCTCTCTGAAATACTTATATGTATCATTAGATTGTAGATATATATATTGATTTATAGGTTACATAAATTATTTTAAAGAAAAATGATAAATATATATATACTTAATTTGAAACAATTTATTTAACTTCATTAGTCTCTCTAAATTAATCATTTAAGTCTTATATTGAGAACCGAAGGCAGCCATGGTTTCGCATTAAAATAAAGAGAACTTTTGGGGAGGATTGTAATTAAATGTTTTGAAATAATGGTTTAGTTTTTGTTTGTTGATGATCCTTTAATGATTTTCTGTTGCATTTTTATTCATTCAGTTCCTTGGACATCCTTTGAGTCTTGTCCCATATTAGATAGTTTTTTTTAATGTTCCAATGGGATTTCTATATAACCGCATGCACAATGTGGTTTGCATAGACTGATACTTTTTGAAGGATTGTTATTTTCCAAAATTAGATTAGTTTATCTGTACAATTAATTAGCTTTCATTTTAAAGTTTCAGCGTTAACAATATAACTCCTTAAAAGTTTATGTATTTTTATAAAAAAAATAATAACAGACAATATTATATATTTTGTAGGAGAATGCACAAAAGATTGCTGAGTTTCTTGTCGCCCATCCACGAGTAAAGAAAGTAAACTATCCTGGTCTTCCTAATCATCCTGGACATGACCTGCACTTCTCTCAAGTATGATTTACCCCGTTGAAATTCAATATTAATTTTTGCTGATACATGCCCATAGCTAAACTGAATTGATACATGTCCATTCATTGCTTCCTTGTTTCACAGTCAAAAGGCCCAGGATCTGTGCTTAGTTTTACAACAGGCTCTCTACCACTCTCAAAGCATATAGTTGAAAAGACGAAGTTCTTTAGCATGACTGTTAGTTTCGGTAAGTATTTCTGGAAATATACATTGTCATGTAAACTAAGAGCTATCTACCATTCTTAACCAAAATGGTAAGAAGATAAAGATCAATCTTGTTGCTAATGACAAATTTAGCAGTAAACAAGCATGTTCGAGTTCTTTCTGTTTTGCCCTCTAACCATGTTCTAGTCGATGATCATTATTGGTCTGATACTAATCTACCTAATTTATAAAATAACATAATATAATGTTAAATACATGTGTTTGTTATGGAGATCAAATCACATTTGCTATATTAACTAATTTATTTCATTTACTTAACCTACCCAAATTATCTAAGTAGTTTTTGGGGTGAAGATGCAAATCTAACAATGAAGTTATGGGCCATGAACATATAGTACAATTAATTTTTTAAATATGCAAATTTAGCAACACTGGCATATTTTGCTATTTTAGGGTTTAGGGCTTCATTTTGGGATCATTTAGGTAATAAAAATACTCTTTTTTGTTTAACTTCCTTTATGAAAATTATTCTAAATAATTTTATATTTCTAATGGTAATCAAAACTACTCCTTTTTGCTAAATTTTTTTTCTTACTACTTTTTGCTTATCTTTTTTATTTCTTCTATTCTAAAAAAAATAAACAAAAATGAGTAGTTTTAATTACCATTAGAAAGAAAAAATTATTTAGAATAACTTTCGTGAAAGAAGTTAAGCAAAAAAGAGTAATTTTCATTACTTAAATAATCCTAAAATGAAGCCATAAGTCCTAAAATATACTAGCTGGATAACACAGTTAAGGAAAGGTTAACATCATTGTTAAATTTACACCTTTATTAATTGATTGTTTTTAAACTTCCATCATTAAAGAGTTAAATGTGTTGAGTGTTCCTGAACAATAACTTCTTTACTAAATTTGCATATTTATCCTAATTTTTGATACAGACATGCATGTTTAGGTTTGTGAATGATTTCCTGCAAAATGCGGAACATTGTGAAAGTTGTTTACTGATTTAGATAAGTATTAGATTTCCCTCTTTCTATCAGAAAT
This sequence comes from Vachellia pachyceras, assembly GCA_025593235.1. Lineage (NCBI taxonomy): Eukaryota > Viridiplantae > Streptophyta > Magnoliopsida > Fabales > Fabaceae > Vachellia > Vachellia pachyceras. The sequence continues at coordinate 5,361 of JANTPZ010099022.1, forward strand.
AACTTAAGCCAATCTTATCGGATCTACCTTATCTTTATAAACCTTCAATTCATTGTCCAACTAATCGATATTGGCTCAGCTTATACCTTTTTTTCAATTAGTCTAAGCTTCTTACTTCTTTGGTTGTCCCACAGGATCAAATGACTCTTGGTAGCATATTGAATTTTATTGATTTATGCATGTATTAGGTTTGTCTTTCCATCAAAATAACTTAAACAAATTTTATTGTTATTGTTATTGTTATTGTTAGGGGGTGTAAGTTCTGTTATATGCTTGCCCTGGTTTACGTCCCATGCAAGTATTCCTGAAGAAGATCGTTTGGCTAGAGGCTTAACTAGTGATCTCGTGCGTATTTCTGCTGGTATAGAGGATATTGATGATCTCATTGCCGATCTTGATAAGGCACTCTCAACTGGGCCACTTTAAATTTTGTATCTACGTTAATTGGCTCTTGCTTGCTTTAAATAATATATATATTGTGGAGAGTTGGTTTTTGGTAGTTCTATTGTTACTATGATTGTTACTAAACAACACTGTACTGCTTGAATTTCAAGATTGTTTTTTGTGGAACAAGCTAAAATAGAAGCAAGGCATTTTTATTATCTGGTATATGTATGTCTCTATACCCACAATCTCTAGCTTCTTGCTTTATTATATGATCAAACACAATATCTATTTATCAAACTATATATTGGCCTAATACTAGTTCAAAATAGTAATTAAACGATCATTTTATATTTTCAAAGAACATTCACAATCTCTTGTTTAATTTAATGAAAGAACTAAAGTATACGTTTGATCCTTTAAGTTTACATCATACTTCAGTTCGGTTCTTTAAATTCAAAAAGTGTACTTTTAGTCCTTTACTATTAACGTCGTTAGATATACTTAACCGAAAATGATAATTCAGCAAATTGAAATGGTAATCATGCAATTAAATGTTGATAAAATATTATTAAACTTTAAGATATAAAAAAGTATATTAAATACTCAATATTTAAGTATATTTTGATATCATTTAATTGTATAATGGTGATTGAATAAGGATAAAGAATTAAAAGTGCATTTTTTAAACTTAAGGGATCAAATTAAAACATGATGTGAAATTAAAAGATTAAATATATACTTTAGCCTCTTGAAAATATCATTTATGTCCCAATCTTAATTAATAACAAACCATTCATTTATTTAATGAACTTCATATCTAACATGGTTATTACATAAGTTTTGAGGAAAATCCCAATAAAAGAGGTTTAAACTACTTAAATTTTAATTTGGGTTGCTGAACTTAATAAATCTTTAATGAAATTGTCTGACACAAAATAGAGTTTTAGAAGTTTGGTCAAATTGCCATCATACCTCTTAGTTATTAAAAAAATAACATTATTTTTACCACTGCCTCACCTCCTGATGCTCCCTTTACGCTATTCCTTTTTTTCCCCAAACCCCTTTTCACTGTTACAATTATCCTATTCTTCCCCTCCGCCTCACCTCTTGAGTTGCCGGTGCTTCGTCATTACATTCCATTGTTGCCAGCTTCGTTATTCATCCACCACGACATACTACCAATAATTTTTTTAATACCACATAACCTACATCACACAATCATGTACAATTGTTTAAAATAGACAATGCCAAACTGAAAATAATAATTGTTTTTTAAATATAAAAAAGGAAAAATAAAAATTAATATGTTGGGAAAAGTCTAATAATTAATCATTTTTTATCAGCTATCAATATCTATCTCAGTTTTTGACATATCAATTTTTATCCTTGCACTGAAGTATTGTGTAACAATATCATCACCCTCTCCAATGAGGTTGGATTCTCTAATGGGGAAAGCAATTTGCCAATACATTTAAGGGGCGTGACCAATGAGTGAGTGCAAAATAAATCACATAGTACTAATATATACATAATTTTCTGGTAGTCATGGGGTGGAGCTGCACCCGGTGGGGACCAAATAGGTCCACCTATGTTGGCTGGTCAGAGGTGGCCTAAGGAAGGTTTGTCCTAAAATATTTTCCACCATGTAGTCATTAACATTGGGCATGTCAATTGTTACAACTACAGTCATACTATGACTAAAAATTTTATTTTGAGGAGTAATTTTATTGCTTTCTTCAACATATCATATACATTGCCATGGGCATGCTTGATTGCTGCATAGGCATGTGCATATGGAATCATTGACATTTGCCAAGCGGCATAATTGCATCGATGTAAAGCAAGATCAACCTCTAGATCTCCATAAGTTGTATGAACACAAAACCTATTATCTCCATCATGGTCAAGATACATTTGTTGAGCTTTTGGCGCATTTTCCCTCACTTTTGACTCTGTTCTGACGCACACAATTTCTCCACTTACTCATTGCCATAGATGAGGCATACATTTTCTTGGCTACCTTCTCTCGATGTTCATGGATCAACCGGGCAACATTATGCCTTGTTTCCTTTACCATCCATGCATTGAATTACTCATCGAGTTTTGTTGTTATATTATCCCAATGTTTAAATGGAAATTGACTTAAAGCCCATATATCAACGTCCCCATGATTCACAAGCAACTCAAATAGTTGTGGAGAGAATTCTCCCATATCTCCTATAGCATCATCGAAATCATTTTTTAGCCTTGCATATGTGATATTATCAAGTAACTTCAGTGCATCATCCTTACTTTGGGAACTTGTCCTTCGTTTTCCTTTGTTCAATTTTAGCACTTTTGCACTAAATGCATCACTACTAAAAAAAAGGGTATTTAGCAGCAGTTTATTAGTAGCGGTTAACAAAACAGTTACTAAATTATGAACTTTGTAGTGGTTTAAGGTCAAAGCGCTACTAATATGCAACAACAATCTAAGGATGAATTTTGTAGCGGTTAGAAACCGCTACTAAAACAAAATGCAAATTTGTAGCAGTTGTTTTTGCTAATTTGCAACAGTTTCAATAAATGCAAACCGTTGCAGAAGCGAAAGGTCGTCAGTGGTAGCGATTATGGTAGCGGTTATCAAAACCGCTACTGATTTGCATCGCAATTTGTAGTGGTTTTTGCAAAAATAACCGCAGCAAAAATGAAGAGTCTCTCAATCAGTAGCGGTTCAGACAAACCGCTACTAAACAGCGAGATTTCCCAAGTGGGCGCGCTAATTTTGCAGCAGTTATGGTTGTGGTTTTGCAAGAACCGCTACTAATTTGCAGCGGTTTGTCTAAAACCGCTACTAAATCAATGCCTATATAACCCCCTTCCCCATCATTTTTTCACTTTTGTTTTTTGAAAACGTCACATCAGAGAGTAGATATTCAACTTTTTTTAAGGTTAGTTTTAAATTTTTTTATGTATTTAATTTTATTTATTTTTTTAGATATTTAGATTTATTTTTAAACTTTTATTTAGTTTTTTTAATTAATTTTTTCAAATGGCTGATTAGGAGCACAGTAGGAGGCCTGGGAAGGAGTCTATGTTCCCCGAGGGTGGAGATGGTCAGGAGGAGGGTGACGTTATGTTGAACGTCGACGACTTCAAGCTCGACAATATCAACATCTCAGTCCAAGAGGCTGAGATGTTTGAGGACCAAGAGATAAAGAGGGACCAAGGATTCCGGCGCCCTTCTGCTAGTCGATCCACTGGGTTTGAGGTCGACATTCAGGGTAAGTAAACAATTAATACATTATTTAATTAAAATGGTGTATTTAATTTATTTATTAATTTAAATTCTTTATTTAATTTGTTTATTAATAAATAAAATTTTTTTATTTAATTTATTTATTTATTAATAAATAATTATTTTTATGAAATAATTGTATGAATTCAATTTTCAGATCTGACAGGGGTGACCCTTACGAGGAAGCTCACACTGAGGAATGTACACCAACTCCCTAGTGGGCAGAGGGTCGTCATGCAGTGGGACGACATCACCCGGCAGCCAGGGGGAAGGGTGGTCAGCTCTTCAACCGCTACCTGACTGAGCAGGGTGGGAACTTCCTACAGTTCGACATCAGCCCTAAGACTTGAAAAGGATCCAGCCGAGCCTGAAGAACGATATATGGAAGAAAGTGAAGGTAAAATTTAAATTATTTAAAGTGTTGTAATTCTTTCTAATTACTAAATAGTTTACTAATTTTAATTTTGAAATCTGTTGCAGGGCAAATTTGTTGTATGAGATGCGCACAAGGAGTTCGCCATCTCGAAGATAGGGGAAGGGTGGAAGAACAGGCGGAATCGCTTGTACCACCAAAAGGAGGGGGACGGGACGAGGACGATCCAGGAGCTGGAGACGGACGTCCCAGACGGGGTCGATGCGGCGGACTGGGCCAGATTTGTTAGGTTCAGGAGGTCGCTGGAGCAGCAGGCCATGTTGAGGAGGGATGTGCGGAGCCGATCCCGGCAGACGATCCACCATACGGTAGGATCGAAGTCGTTCTCTGTCGCGTACTCGGAGCTGAATGAGGCAGCACGGAGGGAGGGCCGGAGGATGACCTACGGGGAGATGTTTGTGACCACCCACAGATACACAAATGGATCTCCCATGACGTAGGAGACCGAGGAGATCATTGTAAGTATTTTTAAATGTATAATTAATTTTTAAATCTGTAGTTTTGTATAATTATTTAGTAATTTTATAATTCATTTTTTAAATTAGTAATTTTATAAATAATTAGTAATTTCATAATTAAATTGTAATTATTTTGTAATTTTCATAAATATTTATACTGTTTAATTAATTTTTAAATAAATTATTTTGTAATTATTTTGTACTTTTGATAAATATTTAGAAATTTTTATAATTAAATGTTAAATTATTGAATTAATTTTGAAATTAGTATATTTATAATTATTTATTTAATAATTTTATTTATAATTAGTAATTTTATAATTTTATTTGTAATTAATGTTTACATTAGATATTTTTTATTTTTAATATTTTGAGTTATTTTTTTTTAGTACAGAATCGTATTCAGCGTACAGACGCTGAGCTAAGGGAGTATCAGGGGTCAGTTGTAGACCCCACTGCCTCATTGAGGGTGGCCATGGAGGGGCATGACAAGCACCCTAGCCGACTCCCAGGGTTCGGGTTTAAGGCGACCCAAACCCTTGTCTATGGGGGTCGAGGATATGAGGTTAGGACTTCCTCCTCTGCTGTTGCGTCCCAGGCGACTACATTTGGGCCTTGGCGGCACAACGCACCAGAAAAGGTGGATAGAGACATGCAGGCACAGTTGCAGCAGCAGATGCAACATCAGATGTAGCAGCGGGAGCAATCGTTCACGTCGTGGGTGCAGGAGATACAGTCCCAGATGGAGATATGGAGGCAGTCTGCGAATGTCATGCTGCAGATGGCATTCCAGGCTGCCTTCCCTGGCTCTGCTCCACCTGAGCTACCTCCGCTACCAGGCATGGCCCCCCCCCCCCCGCCCCCCCCCCCCCCCCACCTCACCAGCCTGAGGATTCCCAGCCCCCAGCGGACAGTTGATTTTGTGTATTCTTTTTTTATTTTTGATACAAATTTTGTTTATTTATTTAAAAGTTTGTCTTATTATTAAACTTTATTTAATTGAGATTTTAAATTTTATTAATAGTATAATTTTACAAATCATTAAATATAAATTTGTGACCGTTGCCAAACTCTAATTTATACATTCCAGAATCAAATTTCTTGCTAAATTCTCCATTCTTCCTCTAATTTCTATCTCTTAGTGCACTCAAGTCTTATGTGATGGATAAGTCATGGATCGGGTTTCCTCGCACGTTCGCTCGATATTTGGCTAGATTAAACAGTTTCTTGGATTTTGCTGATAGATATGGCAAGATTAATGGTAAGATTTCGTGTCACTGCTTTAAATGTAATTTCAAAAAATGGCATGTTAAAGATGTTGTTAGGGAACACTTGATAGTTAAGTCGTTCCCTCAAAGTTACAAAAACTGAGTTATATCATGGAGAAACTGGTGATGTCTTGAGAGAGTGTACTCCTGCATTCTCGTAAATAGGAGTGGAAGAGGATTGGGTTGACCCCGTCAATGATGCACTTCTTAATGCTTTTGGGGTTTATGACAATATAGTCACAATGAAAGGCAAGGTCCGGAACCTCAGATGAAAGGGGAAGAATAAGAAGAAGAAACCTGCAAAGATTCTTAGGTACTTTCCTTTGAAGTCGCGACTTCAGAGGTTGTATTTCTCGACTAAAACTGCTGAGCACATGAGGTGGCATGCTGTTCAAGTGAATCTCGATGGTAAGTTAAGACATCCGCGGGATTCCGAGGCTTGGAAAGGGTTTGATAAAGAATTTTCAGATTTTACGGTGGATCCGAGAAACATACACCTTGCTCTGCGACTGATGGATTCAATCCTTTCGGGAACCTAAGCACAAGTTATAGTATTTGGTGTGGTATTAGTTCCATACAATTTGCCTCCTTGGATGTGTATGAAGCAGAACTCATTCATTTTGTCTATGATCATCCCAGGAAAGAAAGCACCGGGCAATGATATTGATGTGTACCTGCAACCCTTGATGAAGGAGTTGGTTGAATTATGGAATGATGGGGTTGAGACATACGATGC
>JANTPZ010099023.1:0-19889 GCA_025593235.1 Vachellia pachyceras
CTAAAGCACCCCCAGTCCTCAATTTTGGCAGCAATCAAGCAATGCCGCAACTTGAACCATAAGGAAGGTAGTAAATGGGAATTGTGGCGGTGAAAAAAAGAAGGAATTCAAGGATAGCGGAGCAAAAGAAAAGGGTCGCAGTACCGTTCGGTGCGTCAGCGAGACATTGCGCCGCGAGATAGAGCAGAAGAAGGAGAGGGCACTCGCTAGCAAGGAAAACAGGTAAGACCCAAACTCTGGAGGATCAAGTAACGTCAAAAGACAACACAGGCCAAGGCCAACATAATGGAAAACCCTAACCGCCAAAACCCCCCACCTCAAAACCTTCCAAAATTATTAGTAGTGATAATTATTTATTAAATGAAATAGTGTATTTTTAAGTTAAATGTTGTTGGGGCCTACACATTCTTTTCTGCCCCCAATTTCGCACGCGCACAATTATTCCTCCAGCCCAATCCACGAAGTCAAGCTGTGATGGGGTAGAAAAGTATTTTTATGTAAGTTAAGATAAATATATGAAAAAGATTATAAGTATATTTAGGAATTTAATTGAGAGAACGATCACAGATTCTAAGGTAAATATATGAGAAGAGATTTATCTTGGCTTGCATGAGAATGAATTTTGGAGCCCAAAACGGGCTCCCCAAATATAGTATGCAAAAAAATATTATTAAACAGACTTTTAACTTTTTTAAACAAGATGTTAAACAAACCCACTACTCCTTAAAAATAAAGTAATTTTGCCTCTTCAAATTTATTTTTGCGCAAACTATTGGTGTTTTTAATTCAAAACCGACAAATCTATTTCTCCTTTGGTTAAAGTATACTTTTAATCCTTTATATTTGCGTCAGGTTTCATTTTAGTCCTTTGAATTTAAAAGGTGCACTTTCAGTCCCTCAAACTTAACGCCGTTAGTTTCTCTTAACGGGAATTGCTGACACATTAAATTTAATTGATGAATATGTAATAAAACGTTGACAAAACATGCTCACATTTTAATTTTAATTTAATAATATAATAAATTTGATATTTTAAATTATGTAAAATAAAAAAGATATAAAATAACAGCGTTAGTTTGATGAGTCAGCAATTTCCGTTAAGTAACATTTTAAGTTTGATATTTTAAGTAGCATTTTTACCACGGAAGTATACATGTTGGAGCACTGAGTATCCAAAAGTTTTCTTGAGACCGGATTCACCCCGGAAGTTTATAAAACGTAACATTTTTCACCTGGAACAACAGATCCTTAACGGATGTCTGTCTACATTCGAATAAGGCATGTGTTATTCGAATGAAAGCATCATCTTCAACGTAAAATTCATTCAATCGAATTTTTCCCCAACGTTTTAGATTCAATCGAATCAGTTTTATATTCAATCAGATCATGGACTTTCTAAACCTCATTTTCCCCCAACGGTTTAGAAAATGGGAAAAATACGGTTTAAAAAGTCTATCATTCGAATGAAAATAAAGCTCATTCGAATGAGTTGACTCTTTATAAATGGTTTAAAAAGCTTAAACCTCAAAATGATGTAACTTCTTCATTTCAACTCCAAAATTGACAAAATAGCTATAAACGGTTTTAGAGAATAGCTTTTAAGGATTCCGAGCAAAACTTAGGTTTTTGAAAAGGTGGTTGTGTTTGAAATTTTTTTTGCTTTTATGGATTTCGAAGTAAAAAATATGTAGGAAAGAAAAAATAAGAAAGATAAAACTTATTACGAGATAAAGTGTATGATTTGACAAGAAAATAGCTTTTCAAAACCGATGTTTTATATCCGAAATATCTTTTCTAAAAAATGTGAGCATTTAGACAAAATCTAAGTTTTGAAGTAAAACATAGGTTCTGAAACCAAACATAGATTTTAAAGAGTGAAAGCAAACAAGCTCTAAAAATTAAAATGCTTCGTTTGGCAAACTGATGCAAAAGGCCACAATGAGAAGGCCCACCTTGATTGAAATTGCCACCCAATAAACGTGAGAAAAAGCCCAAACCATCAGCTTGCCAAACTCTTTTTTTTATACGAAAAAAATTGTTTGTGGATGCTTGCCAAACTCTTTCACAACGCATGATCCCCAAACATTTTTTTTTGCCAACGCATGATCCACAAACATGGTCCATTGAATCTGAACAGAAATGCATAGTCCATTGAAGAATATGTGCAATGCACATACCAACCCCTATGTTGCTTCCAAGCGGAGCCCGCAATATGTGTTGGGCTCGTCGATCTACCAATTAAAATCTCTTCTTCTTTTAGCGATCAGCTTAAAAATTGATTTTTTTATTAAGTATGGTAATCATTGCACATAAATTAAGATAAAACACATCTCACATACTCATTTCAACTCGCTAAAATTACTCTTTCAATATACACTGTGAAATCATATGGATGGATGATTCTCCAGAATCTATGGATCAATAGGTTCACATCACCGTCTTTTCAAACCAACATTGAATGAGCATTAGATGACTCGAACGAATCAGCTTGTTCACACTTCACAGGGAGCCCCTGACTCAGTCAAAACACGGACCTGTCTCCATTAAAAAATGTTGGTTCTAATTAAGCGACTTTTATTTAAGGTTTGGTTCAGTATGATCACTGTGCTTGTTTGGAAACATTTAACTCTCACCTAAAAATACATTCAACAAATCTCCTCCACATATTTATCTCGACTTGCATAAAAGTACTTCTCTACCACTTTTCCGAACGCAAGCCATATCGAGTTAAGTTTTTTCATATTCAGTCTTTTCAGACGAACGTGATTACAAGAACACCTGCAATTAACATGAAAGGGAATGAGGAAAAAACGACATGCTTACTTCTCACGTCAGTATCGAGAAGTTGTAATCCTACATACAGGTTCGGATTTATCTGCTGTCAACCATGGGTGTGTGCGTGTGGCGCCAAATGGAAAAAGTGTATACAATGAGTGTTCTACGGGGAGAAAAGGAAGAGGAAGAGAAATGCAAGAACTGGTACAACAGTAGTAATGATCAAAGTATTTGACGTTAGATATGGCTGTCGATTCTCAGTGGAAAGGTATATCTATTGTGGGACTCTGTGGGGGCACTCGATAAAAGTAAACGATCTCATAACCACGTCAGTAATAACCTCCTGCTGGCTAAATCACAGTGGGTGCTTCTCCCATAGATGATTCATTCATCTCCCACTATACTTGCCTCCTCTTCTTCTTCCCACTGTTTTGAAATTACGTCACGTGGTCAATCAAAAGGGGCCCTCTTATATTATTCGAGTGGCCGAGGGATAATCGGGTCAACGGTTCTGAAACCCAACCGCATGCATGCTGTTTGATCGCACAAGTCATGGGTCAATGGTCTGACCCATATAACGTGTTTGACTGTTCAGTTCAGTTCGTGCTTGAAAAACTTACAATAATTGGTGACTAGAATGCAACGCTGTTGTGCTTGGTCTTCTCTGTGCTCCTCATTATACACATCAATAATATTTATCTGTGAACATCAAATCAAATATTGAAATCACTTACCTATCCCTTTTCTTATATCGCGCAGGTCGGTCAGCCAGGTAGAGCGGAATATATATAGAAAACCCATTTAAGCAATTGATTGGTCGGGCATGGTTGTGAATTAATTAAAGAAACTAATAGCACACGAAGGGAATTTCAGTTTAAGGTATGGGAGCTGAAATTGAAAAACAACAGTGGTGGAAAAGGTGGGGGAGTTAAAGGGAATGGCAGTGCCATGAAAATAAGCAAAACAGTGGATTTCGATTAGGTAGACATGGTAAATAAAGAAGGTGGCAAGTTAATAATATGATGAAAAGGGGGAAGAGGCTTAACTATAAACCAATTTACGTAACAGTAACAGAGAATGATCCTATTAGCCCCATCTGCTGAAAACTTTACATGGCCAACCCATTGATGGAACCACCATTGTAATAGGTGCAAGTTAATACTAAAATTGCGCATTAATTTATGGAGTTAAAAAGATTCAAAGCTCTATAAAACCTCTTATTTAAAGCTATCATCCGATGCAAGATGCATGACAAAAATTCCCCTTTCGAGATAACCCTTCCATAATGCATGATGAATGAGTAATGACGGAACCCCTCAACATGCACAGTTGTAACTTTAGAAAGCAGATATAAATTCGAGAAACAATCTCAAGTCTTATGTTTAAGATTGAACTGGATCTTCGATTCAGTGCTGTATTTATGATTGGAGAAAATGTACAGTCCACCGGTTGTTATATAAACTTCAATTTAGGACTACAAGGTATAAGAATACAGACTACAATAAACCCACTAGCTAAGCAGGTAGTAAGGGGAGGACCTTAGGAGAGAAACGACAAAATATTAATCTGGCTTATTTGGTAATTGGTAATGCAGTGAAATTTTTTTCACAGGTAAATGTGTAAAGGAAATTATCTCGTTTTATAGAAAGATACGGTTAAATACACGTTTACTTTTTTCAAACAAAACATTAAACAAATCCCATATTTGCTTGACTTGGTTTTGTTTGGTTTAAGGAATGAAGGTGAATTCATTTACGGGAACGTGTCCAGAAGCCGGTGCCGTTTGTGGACGGCGGACGATGGTAAGAGGGATTTGACCTAATCCACATTTATAGAAATAAACGAGCCAATTAAAAAGAAGTTAAGTAAGCTGATAAGGATTGAGAGGTGACAGTACAACAGAGGGAAGAGAGAGAAAAATTATTGGGGGAGGGGGGGGAGGGGGGAACGTGCCACTTTTTTTGGAGGGGGAGGTTCTAGAACACCATGGATGTGATGGGGCAGATGATTATTAAAATGATCAATCAGGTTAACCCAAGAAAAGCAAAGATGGCATTTTATTAAATAAAATAAAAAATTAAAAGAATGGGGACAGGCAGCAGCGAAGAGGGGAATTTATGGGAAGAGACAGGGTGGGTAGGTGCCTGATCTGACGTCACCCCATCTCCTATCTACCTACCTAATCCTCCTTTGTATGTTGCTCCTCCTCCACCTCCATCCTCCACTTTTCATCCACATCCATTTTTTTTATTATTATATAATGGCTCCTTTTGTTTTGCCTGTTTACATAACGGATGTGCTTATCGAGACACTTTTTCTTTCACATAAACTGTCTCAGAATCTGTGTCCGTTTTCTCAACGGCTATCCAAACAGAGCCAATCTCAAATTCCAAAATTCTCAAAATAAAAAAAATCATTCCCATCTCAAATTCCCATTGTTGACCACTCCTCATTATGTGAAGTTTATTCAGTGACCTCCTTAGAATCCATTTTTACTGGATATAACTCTTTCGGTAGTGCTCTGTGCATTGACTGCCCTGATTTATACATCTATTTAAATAAAAAAATAAAAGAAATTTACAATCAATCCTAAATAAAGGAATGTTGAATAAAATTTTTTAAAGATTGATAAAATTACTAGGTCCTAATAGTAGCTGTTCCGATTGTTACTAACAACCGGATCAACCACTGCTGGGAACTGACAGTAATTTGACCAATCTTTAGAACCTTTTGTTCATTAATTCTTCTTGTTGTAATCTAATTATAAATTTTTCAAAAAATTATAACGAGACATCTCTGTAACAATTTTTTCCTGATTTAAAGTGAGAAGCATTGAACCAATCTTTTTTTTTGTTTGACTTGAATTGACCATATAATGTCCCCAACTATAATTTTTTCCCGTAACGATTCTTTGGTTCTCTCGACAATTAGACTAACTACTGTTGAGATTTAATAATAATTTTACCAATATTTAATATATTTTATTCATTAATTTTTGGTCTGATTGTAAATTTTTCAAAAATAATTATAACGAGACATCTTTGTAACAGTTTTTCCTGATTTAAAGTGAGAAGCATTGAACCAATCTTTTTTTTTTGTCTGACTTGAATTGACCATATAATGTCTCCAACTATAATTTTTTTCCCTAATGATTCTTTGGTTCTCTCGACAATTAAACTAGCTACTGTTGAGATTTAATGATAATTTTATTAATATTTAATATCTTTTATTTATTAATTCTTGATCTGATTGTAAATTTTTCAAAAAAAATTATAACGAGACATCTTTGTAACAGTTTTTCCTGATTTAAAGTAAGAAGCATTTTTTTTTTGCCCAACAAAAGTAAGAAGCATTGAACCTTTTTTTTTGTCTAACTTGAATTGACCATGTGATGTCCCCAACCATAATTTTTCCCCTTGCGATTGTTTAGCTCTCTCTCTCTCTCTCTCTCTCTCGGTACGATCTTGTAATTTTGTATTGGGTAATCTATTTTGTTTTCTTCGTTACTTAAACAAGACGGGGGTGGTTGCTAACATTCTGCTCAACCACATGTATGTGTTCGGTTATGGTCAAGTAGAGACACCCATGTCTCTTCCCACGGTGGATTCCATTTTCCACTTTTAGGATAAGTCTGAGGGATCCATCGATGATCTCTCGTTCAAACCCCATCCCCCCACAGTAAATACCTGCAAAATCAGCACCCGAAAACACAGATAACAACAACTTGGCGATAATAATAATGATTCCCAATAACACGTACCACACTTTATTCCCATCTCGCTCTTGTCTCGTTGACATCCACATAATCAACCTGCCCCAATTAACGATGCTTATCCACAAAAACGTGTCCTCACTGTGATCCTCTTTGTTACCTGGATCAAACTTATCCTTATTAAGAACGCATATATACCTCTCTTTTTTATCATCCCAACGGGCGCGAAGATAAACCAACAGTGATCTGGTGTCTCTCCAGATTCTCTAGTGGCAGGCAGAGAACAAAACCGTGTATCATAAAAATAATAATTAACTTGCATCAACAAAGGCCAGAGCAATATAGCACTAGAGCAGCAGAATATTCTAATTAACCAGTTCGCCAATCTCTCTTTTCACTCTTCTTCTTGCCGTGACACCGGTAAATGGCAGCTTTGCACTCTGCATTCAAATCCTGTCTCCCGAATAATCACTTTAGAATCGGATTTAGGACTCTTAATTTGTTTTCGTATCGAATATTGCTCGCCACTAAGTAACTGTATCTCCTACTCGTATAAATTTACCAAAGACCATTAAATTTATCCAACAACCAGTACCGCCTCACTCATCAATATGCCATCACGTACAATCCCCATTTTTTTTCAAACTTTGTCCTTCAACTGCCAATTTTTTTACAGCATGTTAAAACCATTACTTGCTTAATGTTCCCGAGCGATTTTTCATGATTGAAAGCAGCTAGGTTTACTTTGATGAGTTTTGTAATATAACGTAGAAGAATTAGTGCAGGTCGTGGAGATCAGTCTGGTTTGATTGAATGGAAATTTAGTTGTTGATTCAAACATATGGAAACAATGAGCGGGAAAAACTGATTATTACAAGTGAGAAACGGAATGTATGAAACCAAAATTATATCTGAGAATTCCAGAGGAATCCTGCAGCATCTATCTTAATTCCTTGAAGCTATCAAGTAATAATCACAACATTACAAAGTGAGCGTTGAGATTAGTACCCAGAATGATTCCTAATTAATTTAAAAAGCTCTAAATATTCATGGGTGTGTAAAATCTATACATATTATCGGTGGCAGTAGTTTCAGTGACAGAAGGAGGGGTAGCAGCAGTATTAGGAGCAACAACAGCAGCACCCATGGCTAATTTGCAGCTACACGCTTGATCCTTACTCTGAAACCCTAGACCGTAACACAGACACACGCCTTGACTATTAGCACTACTAAAGTTGCCATACCAGTTGTACAAGACTTGTTGTTCTGGCAGAGGCTGTCGTTTGAACCTGTCAAGGTTCAGTACAGAAGGAGGAGGAGGAGGAGGAGGCTGATGATGATCCGAGGGAAGGCCGATAGTGAGCTCCAAGTTAAGCTGAGCATGCGCGTAGGTGGCTTCCTCGGCGGTGACCCCACTGCTGCTGTTGGAGTCTTCGCAGACCGATTCGGTTTTCACCATCTTCGTAGCGTTATTGTTGGTGGTGGCGGCATCACCCGACTCGGTGGTCAGTAACTGAAACTTGCTGTTATTGTTGTTATTACTACTGCCGTCGTTAATGTTGTTGGTGCTGACGACGGCGACGGGATCGGTGGCGGGTGACACAGCGGCATCGACGGCGTTGTTGAGCGGTCGATGCGTTTGAGGGTCGATGCCGCGGCTGTAGAGTTTGCGTTTGATGTGGGTGTTCCAGTAGTTCTTGATCTCATTGTCGGTTCTGCCCGGTAACCTCGCGGCGATCAGAGACCATCTGGAGGGAGAATCAACATCATGTATCAGAAAAATAAAGGGAAAGAAATGATTGAGGGAAGGAACTGCAGAGACGGAGGATTGGATGAAGAAAGAGGCGTACTTGTTGCCGAGGAGGCTGTGGAGATTGATGATGAGCTCGTCTTCCTGTTCAGTGAAGTTGCCTCGCTTGAGATCAGGTCGGAGGTAGTTGATCCATCGGAGCCTGCAACTCTTGCCACATCTAAGCAAACCTGGGCGCATTTGAGAGAGAGATAATATGAGAGAGATGTATGTGTGTTCGTGTGCGTGCGTGCGTGCGTGGAGGGGGGGGGAGAGAGATGAATATATATATATATATAGTATAGATACCGGCGGCTTTGGGGAGGGATCGCCAGCAACCTTCGCCATGGAGGTTGATGTAGTTGATGAGGCGTTGGTCTTCCTCTTTGGTCCAGGCGCCTTTGTTGGTGTGCTCTTTCTCGCAGCAGGGAGATCTGCCCATGGATGAGGGAGTGGTGGGAGAGGGAGGGAAGGAGGGGGAGGGGTATAAAAGGGAGGGAGAGGAGCAAAATGCAAGAGACTCGGGTTTTGGGGGGTCCTGCTTTTTCTGTGTGTTGACCGAGTTGGTGAGCATTATGAATGGTTCCGTTTGAGTTTGTGGTTCCTCTTGGATTTGGTAGGTAGCTCCTTCTCTCTCTTCCCCGTTTTAACCCTCTCCCCAACATTGTGGTTGTTTGGGAACCACTCTTCAATCTTATTACACATAAATTGAGATAAAATTTTTTTTATATATTTACTTTATAATCCGTAAAATCGTTCATTAATGGATTCTCAAATAAGCATATTATTTCTTCATTTCCCCTCCTCCCAGGCTCATATATGCTTGTTTGGTTACTATTCTCAAACCATATTGCACATAAATCGAGATAAAACTCATATGATATATTTAAATCATTCTTGCTAATATATAAAACCTTTATGCCTCATTTGGTACGCATAATTCATTTTGATGGATATGGAAATGGATATGGATGTGGATATGGAAATGGATATGGATGTGAGGTTTAAAAGTATGTTTGGTATGTCATGGAAATTAGGTATGATTTTTAGATGAAAAGACCTAAAAGCTCTTCTAAATTAAAAAATCTTTTTTTAACTTTTAAAACTACCTAAATCAAATTAAAAAAATTTTAGAAAAAATTTTAGATGGAATTATCAACATGGAATTGGAAATCCAAGCTTTTCATATAGAAATGAAAATCCATGAGTTTGATAGAATTGACTTCCATGTGGAAGCCAATTCCATCATAACAAACATGCATGGATATAGAAATCAATTCTATTTCTATATCCATACCTCCAAATTCCATCAAATCAAACGGCCCTTGATGGAAAGGCTCATCTTCAATTTCCCCTATTAGTTATTCACTTATTTGTAAATTACCACGGCCTCCGTACTTCAATATATTCTTGTTTTATAACCAGACATTAATATTAAAATATCACTCAACTTTACTATAGTATAAACTACTTTTAACCATCTTATCATACAAGACACCCAGAAGTTGTTAAATAATTAAATATGCTTTTTTAACTTTAATCTTTAGTCATGAGATTTTAAATGATGACAAAATTAAAGGTGAACATAGAATTACATCTAAACATCACATTAATTACATGGTGGAAATTAGTTTCAATGAAGTATGTTGAAAATGCGTTATAGGCAGTGTTTGGAATAGCGGTAAGAGAGTAAATAAATCCTTTCAAGACCCAAAAGTACGGTGGCTATTATTTGAAACGTTTAGGAAGGCGTCTGTGTAAAATGGCTTATGTGGTAAAAGCCGCTTCTTGCGAGAAGGAAGGAAGGAAGGGCTACGGTGAAGCCAACCGTGGCTTCATCTCAAATGTCGGCGACCTCTCTCTCTATGTATATATATCTTTTCTGTTCACAAAATTTCTATCATTCCCTCTTTATTCTCACTTTTCAGTTTTCTAATTTTTTTAAAAAGGAAAAATATCTCAATGGAGTATATTAATGATCAACCCATGGAATCCTTGTGTGCACTGACCCACATATATTAATTATTTTTTGGTGTTTGAAATCCCAGTAATATATGTAATTGGTGTCTAATTTTATCACAATAATTTTTAGTTTTTATCATTCTCTTACTTTTTATAATTGGTGTTTAAAATCCCAGTAATTATTTTTTGGCTTATTGCACTTGTGTAGAACAATTGTCGTATTCGTGAAGTAATTAGAAACCAAATTGTAGAGACTTTACGATGCAATTAATTATATTATTTAATAAGTTAGTAAAACAATTGTATGATCCAATTAGTTATACGGTATTAGCAGTTAGTTGAAATTTTTTCCATGATTTTTAATTTATATATATATATTTCCATTTACTCATTTTTTTAATTTTAATCATTGTATTTTTCCTCAAAATTATCACACATAGCTAAAATAAAATATACATGAATGTGTGACATTTAATGAGATTCATATCCTTTTATGTAATTTGGCAATAAAAGTCATTTTTCCACATTTATCTAAACGTTTTCTCCTTTTTCAAAAAAGTCACTTTTTCACCGCTAATCCAAACATAAATCACGTTACACTTTTAACTTCTATTCAGAATTCCTTTTCCAAAATAACTTTTACAAAAAAGTCACTTC
The DNA here is from genome assembly GCA_025593235.1 of Vachellia pachyceras. Lineage (NCBI taxonomy): Eukaryota > Viridiplantae > Streptophyta > Magnoliopsida > Fabales > Fabaceae > Vachellia > Vachellia pachyceras. The sequence continues at coordinate 10,896 of JANTPZ010099023.1, forward strand.
TCCCACCGCTTATCCAAACGGACCCATAAACAAAATCGTGGGCGGAGGATTGCATAATGGACAAAATATCCTTCCAAATATGACCTGTTTCTTAGATCGTCAAGGTATACAATGTGTCGGTTTGGCAACGTGGTAGATAAATACTTTTACGCAAGTTGAGGTAAATATATGAAAAAAATTATCTCATTTTGTGAAAAAACACTGTTGAACATGTGTTTGGCTTTTTTTAACACTCCTTCGACCCAAATATGGATCCGTCATTGATTAATGTACTGCAAGTCTTTGGCTCAATCATCACCCATATGAGCCATGCATTTTCATGATTTTTATATTATGTAATTTCATATAATAATATAGTCGATAGTTAAATTATTGCCACCAATTATTGATGAAAATGAGTTATTTTGCAAGCACGAATTTTGTAAACTTTTAAATTTTGAACCAATTTCTTTTATGGAAAGGTAGTTGTATACTAATGGATCTTTCAGAAATTCTTAATATAAAAATCTTTCAAACTTATTTTTATAATCTGATATATAATCTACTTATACATATAAATATAAATTATTTTAAATGATTTATTTAATTTTAGAGAAAAAAAATCCGTATATTATTCTCATCCTTCTAAGCCTTACATTTGCTCGTTATTACCAGCAGCAAAGCCTTATGAAGTTATTGTTTCAAAGACTATTTGGGTGTCCCCTCAGGTTATAAATAAATACATCACTAACCTTAATTATTATTACTCTTCTTCTCATTACCACCTTGCTCCCAATAGCTCCTTGTCAAACTTTCAATATTCACACCCCCCAAAAAAACCATTATTTATTCATCAACACTGGCCATATTGCTGTATTTAATGACTCTTCTCCCATTGCATTCAGAATATCAACCTTCCCACAATCAGCAACACAAAGAAGAAGAGGGGCAAGAAATAATGGCAGAAAAAAATAATATGCTGATATTGAGCTTTGACATTACTGATCAGTGGGTTGTATATGAAAATATATCATCTGCAGGGGCGAGTGAATGTGCTTTTGGCAAGGAATGATGGATAATGAATAGCGGAGGGAGGAAGTAGGTAGAAGAGGACGGAGGAATAAGGTATGCTGAGATCAAGTTAAAGAGGGTGGAAGGGTGACGAAATAAAGGGTGTGTGAAGCAAACAAAAATAGATAAGCTTTTTGCCACTATGTTTCCCATTATTCTTCTCTAATTACACATATCGCCACCAAACATTTCTGTTGCCTACACTACACTCCCTCAAAAAACCAGTACAGCTGCTACTATTTGTCCATTAGCATATTCCTTTGTTTTGAAATAAAGAAAAAGGCTTCTAAAAGCAGCCCCCCAACTTACTCCACTCAATCTTGTCAATTCAGCTTCCATATCAGTAACTAACTCCCCCCCACCTTCCATTACGATCTGATTAATTATCACCCTCTCTTTTTTCCTCCTTTTCATGTTTCTTCTTTTAACCCCCTTTCACACCCACCACCGCCCCCAAAACAAAATATATACTCTCTTCACTCACTTAATGCAACCCCTCAAAGTTCACTCAATTTAATAAATAAACCCATCTATGTATATAGAAACACACTATGCCTTGCCTACCAAAACAGTTCTACCTCAGACACCTTTTCCTTTCTCACATGTATGATACTTGTATTATACTATTAGAACAAACGAATCTTGTAAACTAGAAATCTAGAAGCTAAAGTAGGGATACACACACACACACATCACATATATATATATGTTGTCTCTGCCTGAGAACCAAAAAGCCATTCGGATTCAACTTTTAGGTGGTCCATTGCCATCATGATTCATGCATCGCGTGTGTTCCTGGGTTAGTGTCATCAGTTAATAACGTTCTGGAAGATATGGCCCTCACAGTCTGAGCTCACTATCCAACAAGCACAATTGATCTCAATTCTTCATATCATCTCAATAATCTGTGTGTGTGTGTGTGGCCATCCATATATCAGTGTGTGATGTTAACATCTTTTTATTTGTCACTTTCAGAGTTGAACCAACCCCTACTCTCCCTGTTGCATCCGCGAGAGGGGGAGAGAGAGAGAGCCGGCCATGTAAAATATTTTTTTGGAATGAGCATGGTTGGTACGCCTCACCCACCCACCTTAGTGTTTGTTTCTGGGGGCTTCTAGAAGTAAAGGAACAGGAGCAAGTTTAAATTTTTAATTATTAGGGTGTGGAAGAATCTGAGGTTGGTGACCCACCTTGTTGTTGCCCTCCATGTATTGGAATTGAGTGGGTTCTTGTTCCTCTCATGCCTCTCTCCCACTCACCACCCCTCCCCCCTCCCTCCCTCCCTCAATCTCTTTGCTTTTCATGCTGTTTTGATCTTATTTTATAGTTGGCATATCTTATCTTGTACTATTTTTGACTGCGACCACATATATGTGTGTGTGAGGGCTCTCATCATCATCATCATTATTTATCCTATTTATACGCCTCCCACTTGAACATTAGATGATATCTGGGAACACCCAAACCAAAAGTGAAGCAACCAATCCATCTGAAACTGTTCCCAGTCATGTGGGCATATATTCCAATTTTATATTTACATAAAATTACAAAAAGGGCATATTATTTTTTTTCTGTGTTTGACAATTGTTCCTCCTCCTTTTGACAAAACAATCCAGGTATTACCTTTTCTTATGTTAATTAATGACAGCAATAATCCCTTAATCAATGAAAGAATCAAAGAAAGGTCGGTCCTGTGACATTTTTATGCGACGAACGAGATATGCAGAATCAGATTCGATCCGACCCGTTAAAACGCAGGAGCGCGCACACAATAAGACGATGCACAGTGACATATATATATATGGTGGGTGTGTATATTGATATATGTTTTATGTCTGGACTTGGCTTCGGCAACGAAAGCTAAGCTTAAATTCAGGTAGATAGATTATCGGTAGTAGTTAAAACTGGGATGATATGTAGAATTTTGTCTCATCCTGGACGCTTAATAATACTTAATAATGAGTCCTTATGTCATTGGAGCCTAAGGTCACCCTAGAAATATGGGCCTTTCTCTTTCTCTACCTAATAAAGATGGATTGAATTTTATAAACCAAAGGACACCTCCTTTTAAGACGTCTCCATCTCCTTGGAAATGGAATTCACATATGCTTCATATCACTACTCACCCGCTTTATTATTTTATTTGATTCTACGGGAACAACTTTTTCTACTTTATCCACCCTATTATTAATGTTTTTTTAAATTTAACTTAACTAACTTGCGTTCAAATGTTACCCGTGGTTAATTTTCGGAAATAATGTCAGATTTGTTAAAACTGAAGTTTACTGAACTTCCTCTACCCAGTCAAAGTAAATAAGTAGAAAAGTATCACCCAACCAAGGCGAGAGAACATGGAATTTCTAGGATGCATAAAAGTTTTGGTGAGTTGAGTCCCAGTAATTTACTAGGGTATGCCTTTAAATTTAGAGAGTCCTTATATAAGTACTTATAAATTATCTATTAACAAGATTTGACCATGAGATTCAACTCATCATACCCATGTGAGTTATGAGCCAACTTTTTACCCACTGAACCACTTATGTTTTGTTGGCAGAACATGGAATATAAGGCAAAGTTGGATACAAACTGAGCCTCCACTACGGGCTTTGAGTTCGGTGTAGTATATGAAGGCCCATTTTTACTCAGGACATAATAGGCAGAAGGTCATTATGATTAAACCAAATTGTAAACTTCGTTATGAACTCCTTAAAACGTTTATATTCATGCAAAAAATCTCCCATAATTATTCTATCAGGTATTTGATATTTCACTGGTATGATATAATATGACACGTGTTTATTTGCATACAACTTGGAATGAATTTAAAGAAATGATGTGCAATTTTAGAAGAACATTTGGGTTGTAGTGAAAATTATTCTCCATTCAATAAATATTGGGATAATTGATGGCACGACATTATTTGCACAAGCTTAAAAAGTTGAGGAGGTTTTGATCCGTTGAGCTTTAAAAATGAAAGGAGTTACCTACACATGTGGCTCAATATCAAAGAAAAAGAAATTTTGTTGAGAAATCTGTTAAAAAGAAACACAAAGAGGATCCATAATAAGAGAAGCTGTTGAATTGGTTTCATAACGATGGAATGGGTTAAGGTTTTGAAGCTTTCAATCTGGCTCTATTAGCTAAATTGGGATGGCGTATTCTTTGTGAACCCAATCAGTTATGGGTTAAGGTTTTGAAAGGTAAATATTTTCCAAAATGTAATTTTCTGGAAGCAAAGAAGGGTGGTAGGTCCTCTTGGATTTGGAATAGTATATTGGAAGGAAGGAAGATTCTTGAGAGGAATGTTTTAGCCAGTGTGGGTAATGGTAGGAAAACTAGAGTCTGGGGTGATCCTTGGATTAAAGACTTGTATAATTTCAGTTTAGTTTCCTCTTGCCCTTATCCCTCTTTAAATAATTTGAGAGTTTCTGATCTCAGAAATGGTGAGGAATGGAATATGGGTTTAATAGAACCTTTTATAGAACAGTTTGAGTGTGAAGCCATTAAAAGGGTATCTCTAGCTTATTCAGGAAGGGAGGATAAATGGGTATGGACAGGGGGAACTAAAAGTGTTTATTCTGTGATAGAGGGATATAGGGTTGCTGGTAATCTTGTAAGAAGTAGGACTGTAATAAGGGAAGGATCTTCTCACTCAAATCTTGAAGGTTTATGGAGGGAAGTGTGGAGACTTAGAGTTCCCAAAAAGGTGCAAAATGTCGTGTGGCGTCAGTTATCAAATGCTCTTCCAACTATGGATAATTTGATGAAAAGAAACTGTGGGGTAACAAATTTATGTCTGATCTGTAAAGGTAGCAGTGAATCTGCTAGCCACCTGTTTTTATTATGTGAATGGGTTAAACTTGCTTGGTTTGGAAGTTCTTTTGCTTTTCGGTGGCAAGAGGACCAGTGATTGGAAATTAATGCTTGGTTACATTGGTTGTTTTGTAAAGCAGGCCTAGATGAATGGAACAAGGCTTTGGTGGCTATGATGTTGTGGCAAATTTGAAAAAGAAGATGTGATTATTTATTTAGGAATTTAATTCCTGATCCTGTTTTTGTCTTTCATCAGGCTACGGAGACTCTTAAAGAATTTTGGGAATGCTCAACAAGTAACCAGGGTGCAGGGGAATCTGTTGCTGATCAAGGCTCAAGGGTTATTATAAACAAAAGGTGGCATCCTCCTGAAGGTAATTTCATTAAAATTAATGTTGATGGCGCCTTTGATAAAGAAAAAGGAATTGCTGCAATTGCTTGCATCATTAGAGATTCAAATGGGGGATTATTGGATGGAGTTAATAAATTGGTGCAGTCAGAGTCTCTGTTTATGACGGAATGTAGGGCTCTGCAAGAAGCAATTAAATATGCTATTGATAATCAACTTGATGATATTATCTTTGAGTCTGATTGTCAGATGCTTATCAAGTGCATTAACAATGGATATTCAGCTCCTGAGTGGTTTAGTGACATTTTAGTGGAGAACATTATGTTTTAAAGATGTTTAATCAGAAACCACGTCTTTTTGTGGGTTTCCAGGGAAGCAAATTTAGTAGCGGACTGGGTTGCTAAAGCTTCTATGATGGGGTCGGGTCCTCCTGACTTGACGTGGAGACCTCCCAAATGTTTACAACAACTGTTGGAGAAGGATGTATCTACTTTTGTTGATGATAATGGCTGATTATGGTGGTGTTTCTGCTGGTTTATTTCATAAGTTTTTTTTTAGTGTTGTTAGTTTAGTCTTTTGCTTTAAGAACATACTTTATAGGGCTTTGTTTCTGGTTACTAGGAACGTTTTAGTGTATCTAATTTCCGTCTTTTTTTATCAATGAAAGTTCTCCTTTTCGGCAAAAAAAAAGATATATTATGCAAAAGCTAAATACTGCTATTTACGATGCACTATATACATAGGTTTACGGGTGATTAATAAAGTTGAAAACAAAAGGCAAGGATTACGTGTAGTGTTTTATAATGACGTGTTTAAGGCAAAGTTCAGAGAACCGGAATGGGGGAGTGTGAATAGAGTTTGGGGCGGTGATGAGCTTGGTTTCAGATAGTGCTGGGGCCAACCCGTTTTTATACGGGTTGCCAAAGAGCTCGTAGCCGCCAGCTCGTCACTTTTTTTTATATTTTTAAATTTTATTTTTTATTATTATTTTATTGAAATTTTCTTTTTAAAAAAATATTACAACAAATTTACATAAAATTTACCGAGTCTATTTAATTTTTCGGAAAAAAATACAATACATTTCTAAAAAAATATATTCAACAATGTTGACAATACAAAAACATAATACATAATCAATATTCTCCAAAGTAAGTATGCATTTAAGATGAAATAATAAGGTTTAAAATAATATTTGAAGCTATTGAAAGTTTGAAACAACATCACTATAAAAGGTTTAATTTTTTAAAAAAAATTAAAAAAACAGACTGACCCACCAACCCACAGGCCAAACGGGCTGTCAAAATGGCAGACCGAACCCACCCTCAGCCCGCGGGTTGACGAACTCAACCCACGGGCTGAACCCGTTTTCCAACACTAGTTTCAGATGTTATTACCCTATTTTTTAACTTGTTTTAGGTGGTTCGAGGGAAGGGACATGCCTTCACATTCGACCATTGTTCTTGGGTCGACAAATCCTTCTTTCTTTCTTCACCAAAAAAAAAAATCCTTCTCTCTTTTGAAGAATCGTACGTTGCAGTGAGCTGATTCTTTTCTTTCTTCCTTTATTTTTTTTTAAAAAGGGGCGGAGTTTGGTTTGCATTTAATTAAATTAATTAATGGCATAAGTAACTAAGTATCACATTAACAGTGAAAACTATTTTACTAATGTAATTTATGATATATGAAGTAAATATGTTATAAAATTTTTGTCATAACTTGCGTTTTTTAAAAGCCATAAACCCTGCATAACTTGCATTAACTTCCCAGTTAATAAAAATTTTGTTAATGATTTATAGGTTTTTGGGTAGACATTCTTTTAATTCAGATGCACGGTCGGGCTCTATTGAACCACCCCGTGTCCAACTTGTATAACATTGCATTATCCTACTTCTTCTCCTGTACAGATCAAATAACTGGGAATTACTATGTTTATTTTAACCTAGATATCGTCACACGTATCTTGTATTTGATTTATATCCAGTTTTATAAAAATGAGATAAAAAAATGAAATTCATTTGGAAATTGATTAATTTGATTCAGTCTAACCTGGTTATAATTCAACCTTTAAAATCTAGTAGTTCCTCAAGTTTCAACTATTTAATAAAATAGTCTCCGTAATTATAGAAAATATATATATATCCGCCCATTTAGTTATTCAGTCGTAAACAAGTCTCAAAGCATATTGATCAAGAGATTAAATGACTGTAATTTGAGAGATTCTACTTTAATGCAAGTCATTTTATTATATTAATTGTATTATGAATTTATTATTACAATTTTATTATGAATTCATTATTACGTAGATTGATATTCGAAGGATTTCTAGTTTTTTTTTGGGCTAATTGTATGGATTTCTAGTTAAAGTGTGTGGGTGTGTATATATTCATTATTACTTGAACACTTAATAAATTTTAAGATAGCTAACTAGATTTAAAGGTTTTTTTTGGCATAAAATACATGTATTTTCTTATCAAAGTTAATCTTGTTTGAGAAATTGATAAGCATCACATGTAAGCATTTCTTTTAATCAAAATTCGAATATTGATTCTATTCGTTGTGAAGATATGGCTCGTTTGGTAAGTTGGAATTGATTTTAGTAGAAATGAAAATGGAGATAGAGATAGAAATGGAGATGGAGATGGATGTAAATATAAAAAATGAGGGGTCAAAAAATCAATTCCATGGAATTGAATACAATTTCATAGGTTACATCATGGAATTCATTTCTACCCATTTTGAATTATATTTCACCCCATTTCCACCATACCAAACATAGAAAATAAATTCCATTTTCAATTCTACTTCTCAATTCCACCATACCAAACATAGCATAGCTATTTTCACCTGACTCGACAATACTCTCGTTGGCCAATGTGGAGTGCTAGCTGGATAGCTGTTTTCTTGTTTTATATTGGGCCTGATTGTTCTGGACTCAAACTTTTCACAAAACTTCTTAAGAAACGACACGCCTTACCGGACAAACATTAGTTTTGGGTACCAACTTAGGATTTATTTGTCATCACTTACTAAATTTTATGTTTGATTTTAAAATTTAGATTTTCACCTAAAATTTAGGTTTTGTCCAAGTATAAATTTTTTTTTGAAAAGTTATTTTAGTTACAAAACCTCTGTTTGAAACTTAAGTTTTAAAACATAAATTTTCTCTTTCCTACTTTTTCCTCTTTCATCTTTATTACTTTTTTTTCCTTCTTTCTCTTTCATCTTTCCTACTTTTTCTTTCTTCTTTTTCATCTTTCTTACTTTTCATTCTTTTTTCCCCTCTTTTCTACCCACTTTTTTGTCTTGAAATTCGTAAAAGCTAATAACTTCCCAAACATAAATCACTTTTCAAAACCATTGTTTTGCCTCAAAATCTATAAAAGCTATTTTCCAAAATCTATTCTCCAAAACTTAAATTTTACCTCGAAATCTGTAAAAGTTACAAAACCTTAATCAGACAATTTTTTTAAAGGGAACAACTAATGCCTTGTTTGGTAGAGTGGAAATGGGAGTATGGAATTGGAATTAGAATTTAATTCCATGAGATTGACATGTTTGGTTTGATGGAATTGTAAATCCATGTGGAATTCAATTCCACCAAAACACCCCTTTTCAATTCCACACCTCAACCTATGGAATTCATCTCAATTCTATGGAGACAACATATTTTGGACAAAAATACCCTTATGGAGCTAAGTTTATAATTTGATCAAGGGTAAAATAGTCTTTTTGGTTACATTTTCAAAAAAATCACCATTCAAACAAAAAACAAAAACATGGAT
>JANTPZ010099024.1:0-10329 GCA_025593235.1 Vachellia pachyceras
TATCTCTCCTTTTTGTCAACTATACCTTTTTTTTTATGATACAAACCATAAGGTTTTCATATGTGCTTGCGCGCCTTTGAAGTTCTCTAGTTTCAGAATTCATATATGACCCCACAATATTGGAAGCCATTGATGAAACACCGAAACTGAAACTTTGATGACACACACATATGTTTGCCTTCTGACCTTTGGCAGATTCGAAAACTTCTAGTTACCTTGAATAAATTTTATGACTTTTAGTATCAATTTGAATTAATGGTACAATATAATTTTCAATATAATTTATGAGGTAAGTATGTGTATAAACGTAATTTTTCAATGTCAATACAAATAAAACCCTAAACTTTGATTGCGACGGCCAAAAGCTTTTTGTTTTCATTATGAAAACCCCTTCAATAATGATATACAAGAAAACCCTAAAACAATTGAAATCATTAGTTCATTGTCTCTCTTGGAAATACATACTATCTTTGATCAAAAGCATTGGGAAATGGGTCAGTTCACCTTTGATGGATTAGACCCAAAACCATTAATCTTTTGGAGTCAAAACACAATATTAGACTTGTGGGGTATTAAATGTGATTTTCTCTTTAGTTGCTCCCTTTGGTGGGACCTGTTATATAACGTGGAGAAAGATATTGCGATAAATATGTGAACAGAAGGCTTTTCTCTGTCGGTTGTTTTGTTTGCTTTTCTCTGATTTGATCAACTTCCTGCAGTATTCCCAGCTTCTTTCTCTTCATTCTCTTGATGATTTTGCTGTGTGTTATAATCAGAGTCCTCCACCATGATCTGGTTCAAGTGGGAACCAAGAGAGAAGAATGATATTTCAAGTATACCCAAAATCCTACCAAAAAAAAAAGAAGAAGAAAACCACCCAAGAGTACTTGATTTAGCGGCGGACTAGCTAGATTAAAGAGTGGGTATAGACTGGGTTTGAATTTCACCTTGTTACAAAAGATCCATAAAGAGAGGCACCCTGATCGTAAACCCTCGACCTGAACTATAATTGATTTCTTGAATACTTAGTAATAGGATCAAGTGAACCATATAACTTAAAATGCAACAAGTTAATTTATAAAAATACCATTTACAGTTAAGTTACTGGTTCAAACATCTTTCTTTCCAATAACTGAAAACTCCCAATTGAGCTCCAAGCTAAACATGACCCAAAAAAAAAACAAAGAAAAAGAAAAGAAAAGAATATTGGAATTGGTTTCTCTTCAAACTGTTAAACCAAATCGTGAAAGAGACAAAACAAAGAGGGAAGCCGTTTTAATATCAATTAATAAAACTGAAGATCTCGAAAAGAAAAAAAACTTAAAATTCAATATATAGATAGAGGTGAAATTTCTCTTGCGCACAGCATGTGGAAAAGATAAATTAACAGAGAATGAAGGATTTCGGGGCATACCTGAGATCCAATAGCTATCCAATATCCACACGAATCCAGATCACATAATCGGCTCCGATTACCTTACAAAGCAAATACACCATATGAGGAACATAAGTAGGAGGAGAACCGTGAGAGTCAGAAGGGAGAGAGCTCTTCAAGAGTTATCTTCAGTCTTCTAAAAAACTGACTCCCTGAACTCATTTACCAAAAATGTGCAGATATATACTAGAATTTACTAACGTTTAAACCATATAAAGGTGAAACTCTCTTTAAATCTATCTGTTTTTTTGTATAAAAAAAGTTGAAGTGAATTGGATTCTGGGAGTTTACTAGGGTCATGACATCTCTCTAAGTTCAGAGAGCACTTACAGAGATACATCGTCCATCAATAAAATCCTTACATTGGCATTGAGATTTGAACTTCAACCTTGTGGCCTAAAATTCAATTATTTACCAGCTGAAATAGTTGGTTTAGATATTTCTTTCTCTTCATTAATACAGTAGCCTCACTTGCTTTCGACTTGGACCCTCGTTCACCAAGCATGCATGGACTAGGTATAACCAACAGAGACATATATATATATATACACGTGTTGATGATCTGACTCAGAACTACGATCTTCATGCTTACGAAAGCTTCTCTAGTTTCAGGAATGACCCCACGAATTGAGGCCATGGGCCACAATTTTGGAGCCATTGATGAAACACAGAAGCTTCTACTAATTCCATTATTCAAATCTCTCATTGCTTTATGACTTGTGAGAAATGAAGACTACCAATGGGTTTATATAGAGACTATCTCATGTTTTGAAGTACCACACAGTAATGTTAGAATCTGATTCGATTAAAAGCATGATTGAATCCATTTTCAGATCACATAAATTAACAAAGTTTCATTGTTTCTAACATTCTCTGAAGGATAGTCTCTATAAGAATAATCAAATCCTTCATTCTCTGTTAAAAGCATGGGATTCTAACGTTACTGCATAAATTACTGTTGTCCCATAGAGACTATCTCATGTTTTGCAGCAGCACGCAGTAACCTTAGAATCTCATGTTTTTAACAGTAATTTTGTAGAGACTATCTCACGTTTTGCAGCAGCAAACGGTAACGTTAGAATCTGCTAAATATTGACTATTCCTTTTTCAGATTCGATTATGCTTATAATCTCACTTTTAATTCATGATCCGTCTTTGTCATAAATATAAACAAAGTTTATCAAAATAGAATAATTTTTTTTGGGTGGAAAGAGTATATTTAATCTGAGTTGACTTTCTATGAATTCCTGTTGGTCAATGCAAGAACGAATAAATATGCTTTGTTTGATTTGTTATGCTGTAAAAATGAATTATTTCAAGGGGGATAATCTTGCAAAATGTATTCTATAAAAAAATTTTATTTGTAAGATTTATCAGGAAAATATTTCATCTTTTTTATGGTAGGGGAATTATTAAAAAGGAATAAGTGGTGGAACAGTGAAAAAAGGCGATAGTAGAGTCAATCATTATTAAAAAAAACTGTTACTAATTGAGTTGGCTCGGGGAAAAAATATAGGGACAGGACTAAAAATTAAATGAAAACTATAAGGACTTCCAAATTAATTTTTTCCACAAAAATATATGCTCGTAATTTTATTGGATTAATTAAATTATTTGGATGCTAAAGGAAAAACATGAAATGTAGATAGTCTGAGTCATTAATTGATTGCCAACTGCAAAGAATAATGCAACATGCATTTTTCCTTTTTGGTTACATTTTTTTTAATTTGGATGTCAGATATAGTGCTTACTGGACAACTCCCCTCAGAGGTTCAAAATACATTTGGATCCAAAAGTTTGTTAGCTCAAAGATTCCAGCGTTTGGCAACCCATTCTTTCAAAATACAATCTAAGCAAAAACCTTCATTATGTCAAAATGCATTTTGAATCCAACATTTATCCAAACATATATGCATTCTGCCAAAATGCATTTTGTGTAAAAGTCATTTTCCAAAATGCATTCTGACCAACGATTATTCTCCCAATAGTTTTTCGAATGGGCACATGATGCCTGAGGTGGGAATCCAACCCTAGAACCCTAGATCTAATGTTATAAAGGACACATTTTATGCCAATTAACGTAAAGGCATTTGGCTTGGTTACATTATTTTGATACACATAAAGACAACCAACGAGTGAGTACTATGAGTGCCACTTGGAGTAGTGATCACCTACTCAGATGAGTTACTTTGAATTGTACTAAAGGGATGACTTTTTTAGCCAATATTTAATTTGAGTAATTATTTTTTTTTTGAGTGAATAATTTATTGAATTAGTAATTCCTGATATTCAGACAGCATCAATTCACACAATTTGAGTTTGAGATAAGCATAAACATAAAGAGATTACTTTGTAAATCGTCTAGTGCGATTTCTAAGCATTTATGCTCACTAGAATTAACCCTAGATTCATCCCTATCCTTAACCTTTGGCTTTACTTGAAGGACAATGCAGTTCAATATATAGAGCCAACTTGCTCAAATGGAATAAGTGTTTGAAGATGAAAAAGAGAGGCTTTCTTCTTAATTATCAACATGCGATATATATGTGTATGATTCAATTTTTTTGTACTTTTTTTATGTTTTTTGAAAAAAAAACAGCATGTAAAGTTTAAAGGATTAAGGCGTAAATTTGTTAATGAAGATATTTTAGAAGTAATGTTCCCCTGTAATTTCAAAATGAAGCAATATTATCTTTTACCATTAAAAATGTTAATTATTAATGTCAATTTTTTAACGGTCAACATTAATTTTGTAATGAAATGTGGCAACATTGTTTCATTTTAAAACTTTTGAATAATTGCTCATAAAAACTTCTAGGGTAAGATTGCTCTTGAGCAAAAGGTTTCAGTACAAATTTGTACATTAACCCAAATTTGAAATATGAATAAAATATACTATATTGAGTGAAATTGGGTTAAATATTCCCTTGAAAGTTTTGGCTGAGGAGTAGTTGCCCTGAAAACTTTTTTGAGTTCAATATCACCTTAAAAGTTTCAAAACATAACAATGTTGACTTACCCAGTTAAAAAAATAACACTAATCACCGTTAAAAATTGATGTTGATCATCAACCTTTATAATAGTTAGGGACAATATTACTCTATCTTAACACTTTTGGGACAATCTTGAACCCAAATAAATTTTCGGGATAACATTATTCTTGAGTAAAAACTTAGAAAGCAAATTTGTCCCTTAACCTTTCTTTCTTTCAACGCCTATTCATCTCGCCCAAAAGTCAACTATATGCTTCGTTCATATTTGTGACAACAAGTCATGGACTATAAATTTATAATGGTGGAGAATCGAATACATAGAAAGTGATTCAATAATATTTAGCACTACTTTAATTATTTGTTTGTAAATTTTTGTGGTCCTAAAAAAACACGAGATTCGATCCCTTAGTGAAATCAAGGAGTGATGATACTGTGATGATCTCTATATATAAAGCAACTAATGGCTAGTCTTGGTTTCTCACAAGACAATGTAATTATATGTTAACATTAAAATTCTTTGTCCGTTGTTGTTGAACTGGGAAAATGTTTCCCAATCTCATCACAGTCTTCCAATATTGTGGCTCTACAATATTGGCAGACGGTGGTGATGTTTGAGAAGCTTATTATGATGTACGTAATTGAAGAGCTTAAATACTGCTGGTTCAAATCAACAAGTTTTGGTACATGAGTGTGTATGAGAGAGAGAGAGAGTTGCCATCAACGGTTGATCAAGTTGGTAAAAGTTAGCTCAAAATCACAAGGTTGCAAGTCAAAATCCTGTTACTGATGTTAGGATGTTGTTGGTGGATAATTTGTAAGTACTTCTATAATTGGTTTCTGAGTTTAAAGTTATGTCCTTATTGTGGTGAGTCGTTCTTATTACCCAATTCACATGAACTTTTAACTCATCAAGCTGAGAGAGAGAGAAAGATTTTATATGTTATAAAATTTCTAGCCCTAAATATAAGATCTAGTTTGTAATAACTAGATCTTATATTTATGATTGAAGGTAGGTAGTAGTTTCTTTGATTTTTTTTCCCCTCATATGAAAGAAACTCCATTTATCAGTGAATGAATCTGATATCATGCTATGGGAATGTCAAAATACTCTTTAACCTTACAATGCAACAAATAGATTTTTGGGAGAAAATATTCTTATTCATAACTTGATCTCCTCCTAATATAGATTTAGAATGTCTTCCTAATATATTTTTTTACCCTAAAAGAGTGTGACTGATCAAATGGTTTATTTGTCCATTTGCAATAAGTTCCAACAATCTGAGTTGGATGGAAACTCTAAATTTAGTTTGTTGATATAGTTAGAATATACTCTATGAAACTTAATTAATTAACAATCATTTTGTTTTGATGATCTTCACTAGCTTAATCCCCCCCTCCCCACAAGAGGTAGAGAGACCCTATTATGAAAATATGATAAGGGTTACTGTACAATTTTATTAACAAATTATTTTGCCAAAAACGCTTAGCAGTATTAAGTTTTAAAGGGTGTAAAATTAAATAGAATCTTTTAAGAAATGAGCAATTTTAGCATTTTTGTTAAACCAATCCAAACATCGGTCTCTTTTTTTACGTGGGGCACACTCCTAAACTTAAAGTCATATATAGCATCACATACGGGTTTCTTTAATTTTTCTGTAACAGCCCCTACAAGTCGAACCTCATCGCAGGTTGCAACAAGGTTTGTTACCAAGTCCTTGAAAGGCACTGTAGCAATTTGTGAAGTTTTAAAAGCTACTCTTTCTCTTGCAAATTGATAATCTGATTCACTGTGTTCAGTCGTAGACTACGTCAAAGGATTAGCAGCCAGATATGATACCAATATTGTCACACAACATAAAGAGAGGGTGGTTTAGGAAGTAAATAATCCAAGTTGTCCCAATAAGGTTTGTAACCAGATCATTAAGTGTCCGTTTGGAAAACCGTTGACAAAATGATTTTACGCAATCCGATGTAAGTTTGTGAGGGGAGTTAAGTCACAAATTGCAATAGCAAGAGCTTTGTACTTTGTTTCAGCAGAAGATCTTGCCACGGTAGGTTGCTTTCCAAAACTCCAAGAAATTAGATTAGGAAACAAAAAGCACACAATAACTATTAGAAGATCGTCTATCATCGATGTTGTAATGGCCTGTTAAGATGTAAATTTGATTTGGAAGTTTTCATTCATGAGCAATGTTGTGTCAAAAGTTTTTTTGTATTCAAGATAGATCGCTCCAAAAGTTACAATGAATCTATGTTACCCTTTATTGTTAAAAATGTTCATGGTCAACATTAATTTTTGTGACCGAATGGGAGGTAAAATTACTACATTTTGAAACTTTTGATATGACATTGAATACAAAAAACTTCTGAGGCAACATTACTACCAGGTAAAAACTTTTGGGGCCAATATTAATGCCCATGTTTGAATGATAACAAAAAGAGTGTACAAGTTTTGCAGAAGTTAATTTTGATGTTGGGAAGTTAAAATTGTAATTTGAAATGTTGTATAAAAAGGTTTTATGAAAGTCTACTTCAGTCAACTTATGAAACTGCTTGAGTGATATACTGGTTTAAAAACATAACTTTGGAAGTTGCTTGAGCAATTCTAAAGGTTGTGAAGAAGATTGCTCGAGTTATCCTTGACTTGCTCGAGCAATCTTAAGAGAGATAACTTTTGTCAAAAACCTTGAAGTTTTTCCCGAGTCAGGTGTGGAAGTGAAGGTATGTTACCACACTGATCAAGTCTTTGCTCGAGTGAATCAGGCCATTGACTGCTTGGTTCAGGTGATTGCTCAAGTGCTTGCCTAAGTGATTGCTTGAGCTCTTGCCTTCAACAGTTTGCTCCAGTGCTTGCTTGAGTGATTGCTGGAGATGTGTAATGACAGAGTGACAAAGAGGTTGCTGGAGTCACTTTTCATATTTGATCAGATCATTGCCTGAGTCGGACTAATGCCCCATTTGGTACATAGAAATGTTTTTGTTGGAAATGGAACTGGAACTGGAAGTGGTTTTTAAAACCTGTTTGGTAGGATAGAAGAAGTGAGATATAATTTTTAATTAAAATATGTATATCTAGTGTGAAACTACCAAATGCCCTTTGCCCGAAAAAATCCAGCCTTCGACAGAGAACAACGGAGCCAGAGAAAAAACCAGCGAGAAGCAACGGAGCCTTTGATGGAGACGAAGAATCGTGACCTCCTTCATGCTCACAGATTTGAAGCCATCGAGAAGCAATGGAGAAGACGAAGGCAAAGACGATTGAGAATCGTGAACGCCAGATCTGCCATTTTTTGAAGTCGACGGAGAAGACGAGGATGATGGAGCCTTTGACGGAGCCGGAGACGTGGACGCCGGATCTACCATTTGAAGTCGACGGAGAAGAACAGTGAGAGCTAAAAACGGGGACATCGTCCTCGCCATCACCGCTGTTGCCGTTGCCATCCTCGCCGCTATCACAATCCCTTCATCATCCTTACGCCGGAGAGGAAAGCCGACGGAGTTATCGCAGGAGCTTTGGGTCAGGAGATGAGAGAGAAGGGATGGGTAAAGTTGTAAATTGATAAAATGTTGGAGGGTATAATGGGAAACAAAACTCACTTCCATGGAACTCAAACCAATTCCAAGGGGTAGAGTATGGAATCCAATTCCAACCTTTTGTTGGAAATGTGAATTCCATGGAACTAGGTTATATCATAACAAACAACCCATCTTCAATTCTCAGCCCAATTCTAATTCTAGATCTTCAATTTCTATGTACCAAACGCAGCATAATATTTTTGAAAATCCTTTCTGACTCTCACCTCGCTCGAATAAGCCTCAAAGTGAACTCCAAGTACGTGTGCTTGAGTTACTTCAATATTCACTCGAATAAGATTTCAAATTCTGATAGGTTTTACTTTGAAAATCAAATGTTTGCTTGAATCATGGGAAACTAGCTCGAGTCAACTTTCTTTCTGATGAACTACTTTTTGACATCAATGTTCCGATCTTTTCAAAATCTTTCGCAAATCATTCTTAACTTCCTTTAAACTTGCCTGAGCATCATAAATGCATTTTTTTTTTTTTGCCAAATGAAAGGTGCATAGTATTAAAATCAAACAGAGCATACAAAGGGTAAAGGGTACCAATAGACACAAAGCAAAGCTAAAGCAAATAGACTAGACACAATCCAGAAAAACACACGAAAAGACAAAACAAACAGAAACATAAAAAAGCAGCAAGAGCAGACTATGAGGCCAACAACGAAGGAGACCCTTAACTGCAACGGAGCTCCAAATGCCTGAAAGAACAGGTAAGAGCGATCATAAATGCATTTACCTTCAACACTCAACATATTAATTTCTTCAATGGAAAACTACTTTATGTTATGAGCATTTAATGCGAAATTTGAACGTTTAAAGCTGAGTCTAACGGAAGGAATGCTCTCTCTAATGGAATTAATTGCATCTCAAACTATAAATAGAAGAGTATTGAAGATGAATAAACAACTAGAGCAAAGTAAATTTATTGAAGTGCATAATCCATCACCAACCCTTTGTTAAGCAACCAGACACCGAATCCATCCCCTCTTGGTTTGTTAATTTCCTCCTGGCAAGAATTCTCTGTTTTATATATAAACAAGCTTTAATGAGTAATGACCCCAATTTCTTCTCAATGATTTCCATTTCCCATAATTTTAAAAAACCAATTTTTTTCCATTGATATGCAGTTTTGTTTACTGTTCTTTCTTTACATTTTAATTTTGGTATTTTGCTCGACATGTTATTTTAAATTTAATATTTTTTATTTATCCTATGTTGTCTTATTTTAATTTTATCACTCTCTACTCGTGTTATTTTTTTATTTTGTTTTCCTATTTTCCACTATTCCAAATTTTATTTTGTTATATTTTTATTGTTATTTATTTAGTTTCTGTTGCTATCTTTTATATTTTTAATCTTGTACTTTTTGTTATTTATTTTTTTATAGTCTGCAAATTCCATTTATCTTGAAATTCTACTCAAACAAGACTCAATTATTCTCAACAAAAATCCGTTGAATCGGTGAAGTTAAACTCATTAACCTAACCAAATAGACATTCTTTCTTAGGACTTCATTGACATTATAGTGTTAAAAAAGTATATGTTAATAAGAGCTTTAAATTGCATTGGCTCTACTTTAAAACTTAACAACTTTTCAATTCTATCAACATATAATATAGATTATACTTCATAAAAACAAAGTAGAAACAATAATAAATGAAGAATAAACTTATACATTCACATAAAAAAAGTTAACGACATGAATTGTAAATAAATAAAGAAATAATCCTTTTAAACATTATAAATAGAACCAGATATTTAAATAAAGAAGCGTCAAGTAATTTTATTTCTAATATTAATCATTTCTTCAAATTAATTTATAAAGTGATGTATAATTTAATGTTATATACGAGTGTTTCTCTTTACGGAAGTTAAGTCATTTCTTTTTTTAATCCATCCAAACTATTTAAGTAGTTCTTATGTGAAGTACTAGGGGAATAATTTTTTTCCCAAAAAATTGAGTTTAAACTATATGTAGTTTTCTCAACTTACATACCATACGCTTCCCCCTGCTCACAAAGCCTTGAGTATGGTCGTCTAAACTTCCTCCTTCAAACCGTCCTACAAGAAAACATTACCTACATTCATATAAGATAAATTTCAATTATTAATTGCAGCCATTTTCAAAATTATTCTAACTGTAAGCATCTTTATAACAGTGGAAAAAGTCTCATGATAGTCTACTCTTTCCCTTTGGCTATAACCCTTAGCTACCAACCTGGTCTTATACTTATCAATTTCTCCATTGGAATTATATTTAACTTTATACAACCATTTACAACCTATGGGCTTCTTTCCTTTGGGTAAGGGAACTATTTCC
>JANTPZ010099025.1:0-10292 GCA_025593235.1 Vachellia pachyceras
CGATGGCGATAATGCTGAGCTCGCTCATCACCGTGTTGATGAGCCATAGCAGGATTGACGAGAGGAGGGTGATGGTCGTTTATGGGGACAGGAGCAAGCGGTGTTTGTCAATAAAGTTGTTTGCGATATTGGTGTGCTTCATGGTGGCCTTTCTTATGAATGTTCAGTCCATAAGGTACTACAGCCACGCCAGCATCCTCATCAACGTCTGTTCAAGAAAGTTTGCCCAAATTTTTGGCACCAGATCCTCACCTCTGACTACGTCGCCACCACTGTTAACAGAGAAAGCCATTTTTGGTCGCTCAGTTTGCGTGCCTTTTACTTCTCTTTTCCGATGTTTCTGTGGCTCTTTGGACCCATTCCCATGTTTCTCTCTTGCTTCGTCCTCGTTTTCATGCTCTATTTCTTGAACCTCACAGTTGAATATGTCTGGGCCGCTGAATCCGCCATTGAACCAGCTGATCAAAATCGCAGGGATGTGGAAGTTGCTACTGAAATCTCATATCAGAACTAGATTAGTCTCTGGCTAGGGCATGTAGTATGTGTAGTAGTGATTGATTATTGATAAAATAGCCTGGCAACCACAATAGGAGATGGGCACATGTCTATGTCAGTGTTAGACTTTTACACTCCAGATGCTTTAATCCATGTTGAATTGAATTACACACATACACATGAGCTACATGTAATGCGGTGAATATTATTATGATATTTGGATGCTTGGTTCTGTTCTTCGATAATTGCTAAGAAGATGCGGTGTTATATGGGACAGATGAAATGACAGTGCAGGTGGGATCGTGGGAGTGCTGAGGCCAGGATGTGTTCTTATGTGCGTGTAATACATAATCACCTGTGTCAAGGGTTTTTATTTTACCAATGGTTATATTGATGAAGAGTAAAATAATAATAATAATAATATTATTATTAATAATAGGGAGATTTATTCTAAAGTCCCAAGAAAGGAAGTTATTTGTGAAAATGTCCCAAAAGATTGTCAATGACAAGTCGAGGATCACCATTGACAAGTGGAGCAGCTACCATTGACAACTCTTGGAACTGTTTTTTTAAAATAATTTCATTCCATGAGATCTTAGAATAAATTTTCCATAATAATAAAGTAATTTATATTTTATTAAATTATAAGATGGTAAATATTTTTTAATGAAATGAAATGAAACCTAATAAAGTTTTTAGAGACTTGTAAATACGGGAGGGAAGGATCTTTTCTATCTGTAAATGAAGTGTGCTTGTTTGGGTTTCAACTATTGAAGGTGAACTTATTTAAGATACTTTTGGATACTAAATATAGGCTCTTCTCCAACAAGAATTTGAAACTTTGTTCAGCATATTACGAATGATTAGTTCATTTTATTATGGTCAAAGTAATTTTTTGATCAGTATTAAGCTTTGCAATATGTTACATTGATTGTATTTAAGTTGGCCTAAAAAAGATGTAATTTTGAGACTAAAAAAGAGTGATACCATTGGTGGATTAGTTTTAGCGAAAAAGCTAGCTTTTTATGATTTAATGAACTAATGTTTAAATTTTTTTAAGAGATATGATCATATTCAATGCTAATAGTGCTTTGAAGGATACCCATGCTCAGCGGAAAAAAGAGGGATAATGGCAACACACTAAGATTGGGTCTCATATATATAACTTATTGTATATTTTAAAATAATGCATATGATGTATATAAATATATATGGGAAAATTAGTCTTTTAATCTCTAAACTTTTAATCCGGTTGTAACTCAATTCTTAAACTTTGACTCGATGTAATTCAACCCTAATAATTTTAACTTGATTGTAACTCAATTCCTAATCTTTGACTTACTAGAACTCAATTTCTATAGTTTTCACTGTATTGTAATTTAATCCCTATATTTTAAAAAATAATTCATATGTATAATAAAAGGTTAAGTGCTAAATTATAAAATAATTAAAACTATAAGAACTAAGTTTTAGTGAGTCAAAACTATTGGGGTTGAGTTGCACTTAATCAAATGTGAGGATTGAGTTACAACCCGATTGAAAGTTCAATGATCAAAGGATTTGTTGGCCAAGGTGTGATAACAATTGTCTCATGGCAGAGGTCTAATTGAACGGTTAAGTCATAGTCAAACCATAGCGTTTGGGCATCTGCTCTACTGTGGGTTAAGGAAATAGAGTTGAGCTTTGACTAACAGCTATAGCTTTAGCTTAGTGGTAAACGCTTGATCCTAATAATTGGTATCAGAGTCAAGGTCATAGGTTGATTCCCAGCAGAACAATTGCTGAGGGCGAGATTGTTGGCTAATGTGTAGCAGCAATTGTCCCATGGTGGATGCCTAATTGAGGGTCCAAGTCATAGTTAAAACATGACGCTTGGCCGTCTCCTCTACTGTGGGTTAAGGAAATATAGTTGCGCCCTGACTAACAGCTATACCTTTGACCTAGTGGGAAGCGCTTGATCCTAACAAGATTAATTTTTCCAGTATATATGCTTTTCTTGACAAAATATATGTGATTTTATTCACATGAAACACAAAATTAACTTAATTATTTGTTAAGATGAAGGCATGTTTCCACATGAAAAATTTCGTAAATTTAATATATTTAATTTCAACAATGCTACGAATACATACGCAATAAAAATGTGCACACACATGTCATATGTATGATTCATTTTTTATTTACCTTTATTCATCCGGTATCCAACGCTTTTTCTAGACCCTTTACCAGGTGTTCGAGCAATCGGCTAATCCGAATCGAGCACTTGTGGGACCTTTTGTGTGGCAAGCTCTTCCAACAAATTTTAATCCTGCTGCATCAAAGGCTCAAACTCAAAACCCCATCTAATATATATATATATATGTATATGTATATGATTCTATCTACATGTCCAAAAAAATGACACATTAACCTATCAAGACTAGTCCTAATTCTTTCCCCTCACTTTATGCACTGAAACGTCCTCTTGCCAACATCCTCATTCCCTTGCTTGTCCCCATGCCACTTTTCAAAGGCCACAAACTTCTTGCATGAATCTTAAACCCTTCCCTTGGGGAATATCAACATGGGCAAAAAGCGCTGTTTAATATAACGTTATGAAAGCACATTCATGTACTATGAAATATAACTCTTTTTATATATTTACCTCGTAAGCTATAAATTACATTGAAAAAGCAACTTCTAACGTCAATCTAAATAGATCTTTCGTAGATACACCTTTCCCGTTTTATTTCCTTGCAACTTTCCTCAATCTCAGCAAATGCCACACAAGTTTCCTCTCTTTCCTCATAATTACAACGCATGTTTGTATCAACAGTAGAATATGTGTTTGGGAAATCCGTTGGGAGAAAGGAGTTACAGATTCCAAGATAATTTTACGAATTTCAAGATTTTTTGCGGATTTCAAGATGCTTTTGTTTTGATTTGCGTGCACCGTTGGGAAGAAGTGTTTTCCAAACATGTATGGGAATTATTTTTTTAACATGATTTATGGTTTGAGGTAAGTATACGTGAAATGAGTTTTTTCTCAATTAGTGTAGATGTGCTTTTATAATTATAACACTAATCTAAACGGGGTGCTTGTCGATGGGATCATCTACTTTCCCTTTTCCTTCGATCAAACACACCTTAAAATATTTTTTTCCCATCCAATACTTTATGTTGTGGCTAAAATTGCTCATGAAAAATATTTGGAGGGCAAAATTGCTTATGGATTAGTTTTTCAGAGGTTAAATGAATCGCAAAATATTTAAAGTAATAAAATACTAAATGTATCCGGAAAAATATTATTAGAAGATTACGGCCCCGCTATCCTTCAGCTGGTGAACGAGCAGAACATTCTGTATTTGAAACTAATTCGGATTTGACCCGGATCCGGTTTGTACAGTTGTGTACTTGTGCTACGAAAAGCGACTGGAGCATGAAGACGCAGGTTTATGAAGGGTTTAGAGGCGGCTGGGCCTTCTTTGCCCCCTCAAGATCCTTCAACTACTGCCATTTCCTAATTCTCTTCGGCTCTCAATCTAAGTATCATTCATACCTCTTTCTGAATCCGTGACCGTTCACTCTTCGGAGAAATTTCACGAATTTCGATGTGTATCAACTCAGTATTTCTTTGTATCTTTCAGCTATATAACTGAAGTATCTCTCTTTACCCAAATTTTCTGTTAATTGGAGAGGCCATTCAGAGATGTGGGCGAACATAGCCAAGCGAACTTCCTTGAAGAAGTTTAAACTATTCACCGAATCCTCTTACTTACCTTCTTTAAGTTACACGAGGTTTTCCGCAGGCTCGATTTTTCTCGAGAGAATAAGCCCTTCCAAAACACAAACGTGGGTAAACTCGAGATTCCCAGATGTGAGGTCTTGTCAAGTTGGTCTATTTACTTCGAAAACTGAAATGGGAATTCCCACTTTTCGGCTTTCTGAAGACCCCTTGGGTTCTTATTTATCTGTGAAGGCGGCTAGAGGTTTTGCTAGTGTTGCTGAGGCTATTGAGTCCGATGAGACTGAAGAAGATTTTTCTGGATCCGATGACAATCAGCAGTTGTTTGGGAAAACGAAAAAACAAGAGACGGCACAACCTCAGTTGCAGAAACCAATGCATGAGTTGGCGGGTATGGCGAGCTACAGGTATAAAATGCTTCGGAGAAGGCAGGTTAAAATGGAGACAGAGGCATGGGAACGTGCCGCTGAAGAATATCAAGAATTATTGACAGACATGTGTGAGCAGAAGCTTGCACCCAATTTGCCGTATATGAAGTCGTTGTTCCTTGGTTGGTTTGAACCCCTGCGGAATGCAATTGCCACGGAGCAAGAGGCTTGCAAAGACAGCAACACGAACACTCATGCGCCTTTTTTTAATCAACTGCCTGCGGAGATGATGGCAGTCATTACCATGCATAAGTTGATGGGATTGTTGATGACGAATAGTAATGGGATAGGCAGCACTCGAGTTATCCAAGCCGCCATTCAGATAGGTGAAGCGGTTGAACAGGAGGTATACCAAACTCGAAATTTATTCTGTCATTTGGTGAAGTTTTCTGACCTGTGAACGGACAGGAGCTATACTGAACAGGAAATCTATTCTGTCATTTGGTGAATCGTTCTGACCTGTGAATGAAGTTGGTCAATGTTAATACTTAGTTACTTGAACTCAAAGGGTACTTCTGAAAAAGTGTCTTGTTATCTTGTTTCAAAAGTGTACTAATTTAATTCCGGTGTCGCTTTCCTAACTTGTTTCCCTTATTATGTTGAGTAGGAAAACGTGCATTTCCTTCTCACATAGTTGGGTGAATTTTGAATGCCATAATTATGGTAAAATTAATTTTCTGTTGCTAATTTGTGTAGTTGGCTCTTGGATAGTTAGTGTTGTCATATTTATTTTATTCCTCATGTCAATCAAGGGATAATACTCAAGCAATATTTAATGCAGTAATTCCAGGTTTTCTGTTCAAGTTAGGTGTCACTATCTTGCATATACAATAGTCAAGTATTCATCCATTGAAATGTTAGTATTATATGTGGATCAGGCTAGAATATACAGATTTTTGGAGAAGACAAAGAAGAGTAAGAAGAAGAAGAGCGCTGCTACTAACAACTCTGATGGTGAATCTGCTATTACAACCTCTGGAGAGTGTAATGTGATTGAAGATAGTGACAAAGTGGCTAATGAGCAGGATAAATTGAGGAAGAAAGTTGCAAATTTAATGAAAAAACAGAAGATGCGAAAAGCAGCAGCACTAGTAAAGAAATTTGATGCTTCAAAGCCTTGGGGGCAGGAAGGTCAAGTGAAGGTTTGTGATGTTTCAATTTTTGTACGTATGAACATGGAAGCTATCTTCACTTCACATTCCAATGCAGTTCTCGTATATTCCAGGTTGGAGGTCACTTAATTCAACTGTTAATAGATACAGCTTACATACAGCCCCCGGTGGATCAAGTAGGAGATGCTCCACCAGACATACGCCCTGCATTTAAGCATGCTCTCAAAAATTTCACTAATGATTCACAGTGAGAAACTGAGAATGACTACTCCTAGTTAAATCATTTCTTAATTCAATCAAAACCTTTATATTTAATCTATTTTGTTTTTGCTTTGTGGTGAATTCTTTTTGGTCAAATAGGAAGAGCAGCAGGAGATATGGTGTTATTGAATGTGACCCCTTGGTCCAGAAGGGCCTTGAGAAATCTGTGAGTGACCTTTTATACTATTTCTATTTGATCTCATGGTTACTTTTGTTTTAGTTAGTTAGTTGGCTGCTTTTGTGGTTGTGTTCATGCAATATTTGTTTGCTCATGCATAAATTAATGTGGTTGATGCTAATATCAGACTGTTTTTATACCAACAGGCGAGGCACATGGTCATCCCATACATGCCAATGTTGGTGCCACCTCGGAACTGGACAGGGTATTATATTCAATGTGCACTTACTTAGATCTATAAATACAATTCTCTGAACTCCCCTAAATTCAACATAAAGAGGGGATTTTTGATCTAAGACCAATTTTTTTAAAATTTATTTTTCCATTTATTTCAGTATTCATGCAAATTTCTGCTGTGGGCTTATTTGAATGTACTTGTTTAGGCAAACAACTCTTTTAGGAGCATGTGAATTGTTAGGGTTATGTTGACATCTCAAACAGTCAAACTTTGACAGTCCTTTTGATTTTTCAAGATTTCTTTCTTGATGGGATTCTATCCTACTGCTTCAACTTGTGGCGTTCAGCAAACTGCTGGATTCTTGCTTGCTAATTTTCATTTTTTGGGAAATCTTGCAATATCATCTTAGGTATGACCAAGGAGCATACTTGTTTTTCCCATCGTATGTGATGAGAACACATGGTGCCAAGCAGCAACGTGAAACAGTTAAAAGGACTCCCTTGAAGCAACTGGATCCTGTTTTTGAGGTTGAAATCCCCCCAGGTCTTTGTGGATAAGAAATTCAGTTTGTTGTCCTCACACCCTATTTAAATTAATGCTGGCATATTTTTTTGGTTGTATCCAGGCTCTAAATACCCTTGGCAACACCAAATGGAGGGTAAACAAAAGGGTTCTTAGTGTGATAGATCAGATATGGGCCAATGGTGGGGGTCTTGCAGATTTGGTGGACCGTCAAGATGTAAGTAACAGTTAATTGAGTATACTTCTTTAAAACACGAGAGAAAATGAGCAAAATTGTTAATAAATAGGAATAAGTCGTCCTGTTTGTTGTATGTGTTATCATATGATGTGTGCTGTTGGCAAAACATGACCTGAAGTATATAAAATACTTTTAGGTATTTTAATTCGTTGAATACCTGCCATCCATATACTGACGTCATATCCTTGTTATGT
The DNA here is from genome assembly GCA_025593235.1 of Vachellia pachyceras. Taxonomy (NCBI): domain Eukaryota; kingdom Viridiplantae; phylum Streptophyta; class Magnoliopsida; order Fabales; family Fabaceae; genus Vachellia; species Vachellia pachyceras. The sequence goes on from JANTPZ010099025.1 coordinate 7,331, forward strand.
GGCTAATGCATCTTAAATTGCCTCAGCTTTGGTGCCATTTTTCATAAGCTACGCTTCTTCAGAGTCATAGCTGACCTGAAGTATATAAAATACTTTTAGGTATTTTAATTCGTTGAATACCTGCCATCCATATACTGACGTCATATCCTTGTTATGTGGCTAATGCATCTTAAATTGCCTCAGCTTTGGTGCCATTTTTCATAAGCTACGCTTCTTCAGAGTCATAGCTGACCTGAAGTATATAAAATACTTTTAGGTATTTTAATTCGTTGAATACCTGCCATCCATATACTGACGTCATATCCTTGTTATGTGGCTAATGCATCTTAAATTGCCTCAGCTTTGGTGCCATTTTTCATAAGCTACGCTTCTTCAGAGTCATAGCTGACCTGAAGTATATAAAATACTTTTAGGTATTTTAATTCGTTGAATACCTGCCATCCATATACTGACGTCATATCCTTGTTATGTGGCTAATGCATCTTAAATTGCCTCAGCTTTGGTGCCATTTTTCATAAGCTACGCTTCTTCAGAGTCATAGCTGACCTGAAGTATATAAAATACTTTTAGGTATTTTAATTCGTTGAATACCTGCCATCCATATACTGACGTCATATCCTTGTTATGTGGCTAATGCATCTTAAATTGCCTCAGCTTTGGTGCCATTTTTCATAAGCTACGCTTCTTCAGAGTCATAGCTGACCTTTCCTTCCTTTTTTCTTTTTCCTCACCAAGGTTCCCATCCCTGAGGAACCAGACACAGAGGATCAATCAGAAATCCTAAAATGGAAGTGGAAAGTCAAAGAGGCCAAAAAGAAGAATAACGAAATGCATTCACAGCGATGTGACATAGAACTTAAACTGGCAGTAAGAAGCATTTTTTATTCTGTTGAATAAATTGATTTATATCAAATGCTTACCTTAAGATTGTATATCTTCATCATCACTTGGTGAAGGTTGCACGGAAGATGAAGGATGAAGAAGGCTTCTACTACCCCCACAATCTTGATTTCCGAGGACGTGCTTATCCCATGCACCCATATTTGAACCATCTTGGTTCTGATTTATGTCGAGGCATACTGGAATTTGCTGAGGGACGCCCTTTAAGGAAGTCAGGCCTGCATTGGTTGAAAATACATTTGGCAAATCTGTATGCTGGTGGTGTGGACAAGCTGAGTTATGAGGGTCGGATCACGTTTGTTGAGAACCATCTGGATGATATATTTGATTCTGCAGACAGGCCTCTTGAAGGAAGGCGATGGTGGTTAGAAGCAGAGGATGCTTTTCAGTGCTTGGCAGCATGTATTAATCTCTCTGAAGCATTGAGAAGCCACTCTCCTGAGACCAGTATTTCTCATATGCCTATCCACCAGGTACCTTCTTGTGAGATATCAGAAATGGTTCCTGGAAACATGGGCGCAGCACACACGGACTGTCTTATTTGCTTTCCTACTATTGGAAGAACTCCACTGTTATCTTTAATGGACAATTTTCATTCTGACCTGTTCTAACAATAACGACCTCCTTACTATAATTGCTCTCATTTACATATATAGATTTTTAGCATCATGAGCATGTTGGTAATGATGATGCTGAAAGACCACTAAACATAGCCCATGCTTCTTTATTCCTTTTCTTGGTTTTGATACACTCATGATAAAATAGTTTGTTTTGTCATTGTACTAGGATGGTTCGTGCAATGGCTTACAACACTATGCAGCCCTTGGGAGGGACAAGGTATTGTGAACAGTTAGTTTTCTTGTTGTGGAAGGCTTTGGCTTGCTTTTTATGCTTCTGTTTGTAATTTGGGCTGAGGTTCAAACAGCCTGTGAAAAGGGGGGATGAGTGTTACTAATGGTTGACAAAGGCTCATATGGAAGTGGAATGTTAATAAGTTTGTTTATTTCCCATGGAGCTGGTCCAAGTTTTAATAAGTAGTCTCTTATGTGGAGCTGGATCATTGATCCAGAGAAGCTGTTAATCTCTCTGCATTAGGCCCTTGGTTTAACTCGCTGCCACTTGAGGGTTTCTTGAATTTATGGGCTACCTAAGGTTTCAGGCTGGAGGAAGCAAGTAGGCAATTGTCTAATTTGTCCAATTTGAATTGATAGAGAACAAGTCGGCTTTCCTGTGGGCAATGATTTCATCGTTTGATGTTATGTTGGCTCATTTGTTTGGACATTATAGTGAGTAAAACAGTTTGATTTCACATTCTACACTAATGTCTAAACATTTAATTTTGCATACCCATGCATGCTATTTTTAATGTATTGAGGATTGCATGTTTTAATAATTGATTGTCTGTTGTATGATGACAAAAGGCAGGACTGTTCAGAATAAATATATTAACCTTGTCAAAATAGTAGTAATCTAAATTCTAACTGTAATTTTTATTTATTGATTTCATGTAAAACTCTGGCTCTTGAATGATGATAGATTGTTTCAGCAATTCTGGTTCAATAGAGTTGCGTTCTTACTTCTTAGAACAGTTTCAACACAGTTTCCTTTCTCCTTTTCTTAACCTAATCTCTATTTACTTCTTATTAACATTCCATGAAGGAGTCTATTGTATCTGCTATTACATTATTCTATTTGTACAAACCTATACAACCATGCCAAGACCCAGTTTAAAGAAGATTCTTAAAAGTCAGTCTGAAGATGAATTATGCTGTTGGTATTAATTTCCACAATTAATATTTTTGAAGTCATCTGAGGTACTGTTTTAATTTATTTAAATGTTTGTGGAGCAGAGTACTTGAAATCATGAGAAGGGATTCAGAGAAAGATCCTGAAACCTATCCACATGCATTGCTTGCTAGACGGTTGATCAACCAGGTTTTTTGTGATTATAGTTACTTTGGCATAAATCTACTGTTATGCTTTCTGAGAAATATTTGAAAATAGAACTGTAGGAACTTTTAGAACATTGATGGATGAGCTTGATGACTTGCTGATATAAGTT
>JANTPZ010099027.1:0-11291 GCA_025593235.1 Vachellia pachyceras
TCAATAATCACTAAACAACGTTCACATGCCATGAAATTATTAACAAGACCTTACTTCATCACATTAATATTCATTATACAAGGCTAAGGCATATCACATTTTTGGTCAAAGTTTGACCAAAATATCATAAAAATTTTTAGGACACTATCAGATGGAGAAAAATTCAGTGCTCAGTAGTTGATGCTTGATTTAAGTTAAAATGGTCAAAATAACCTTTACGAGAATAAGTTATTTAATTTTAGCTATTTAATAAATAATTATTAAAAATATCTAGTGACATCAGATATCTTCTCTCAGAGTAGAAATTCTAGTATTTTATAAAATTATTTCCAAGAAAAAGTCAAAAGCATTTTCCTTGATTGGAAAAAAATGCCCTAAAAACCCCGAATTAAGGGTTTCTTTAAAAATTAACTAAAGTAATTCCGGAAAGAAAATTGGAGAAAGAAAAATCATAAGAGTATCATATGAGATTAGGAAATTTTTAATGACCCTAAATCTGTCAGGTGATAAGTAAATCACCGAAATGCATTTTCATTACCATAAAGCCAATTTATGGAAACTTACAATTTTCAAAAAGGAAGAGGAAGGGACCATATTTTTCCACTTGGAAGAGCCTTATTTCATGGGTATATTGAAGGTAAAAATATCTCAAATAAATGGTAGAATATATCAGCGTAAAATGATTTTATTAGTGTAAGTGGGACCCACATCCATTTAACACATGAGCTCATGTTTTATTAAGACATTTTTTGCTCCATTTCCAGCCATTTGAGTTGCCAAAGTGCAGAAGGAAGAGAGGAGAGAGTGGCATGAGGTGAAGAAGACAAGAAGAGGAAGAAAACCATCACCAAAACATAAGGTAAGTTGGGTTTTGGTGCAAACTCCTTCGTATTCTTGACTTATTTGCTCTCCTCTTCAATTCTATAGGCTTGGTATATTGACTGCTGGAATTTTGTATTTTAGAGAGAGAAAAGTGAGGAAGAGAGGGATTTAGAAGGAAATATTGGTATGAATTATTCCATGCATGTTGTAGAGTATATTGGTGTGCATTTTGCATTGATTGACGAGGTATATGAATTTTTGGAATCTTGGAACCCTAAGGGGTATGCTGGCAAAATTCTTATGTTCATGGGGAGAGCAATGTTTTATGTTAAATAATGCATGAGAAGTGGTCAAGGAACAAAAATATGTACTTACATGCAAAGGAAGTTTGAAAAATCACAACCCTTACTACTCCACATTTTCGGCCATACCTGTACCATAAGGAATGAATGAGTTTTTGATGATTTTTAGGCTTCCATTGGATTTAGAATGTAAAATTGTGTAGGGTAGAAATAAGAGAACGATTGTGGGAGCATTAGAATCAAGTGTAACAAATATAAGGGTTTTATGACCCTTAGGGTGCAAGAGGGGTTTTGAAGAGTTTTGACATGTTTTAAGGCTTAGTAATAGCTTAGTATTAATGCCAATTGCACAGTATTATATGTAGGAAATCAACTTGTCAAAGGGAGAATTTGAAAATCAAGTGGGAAATGCAAAGTCATAAGGCAAAGTTAAGGAATTAAGGTAGCAAAAGTTACTAACCCTATACTAATATTGGCATTGATGATTGTTTATGACTTGTGCTTTATTGTATGTTAATTTGATGATATTAGAATATGTTATAATATGTTTTTACCATGCCATGATTATGTGTAAAGTGGTTGACAATATAAGAATCACATGATCATGCATACCTAGTCAAATAATAAATGATAATCATGCATTTTTATGGATGTGTTAGTGTTTTTGCTATGGGATTTTTTTAAATCTCACTCTTTCAAAATAACCTCCTCTAGGTTCAAGTGCAAGCAAGGGTAAAGGTAAGATTGTGGATGAGTAATGGAGGCTTTATGAGACCCAAAATGGGATGACAAGTTATTTCATGTTAAATGGCTTTATATGGATTTTTGAAATTTATGTAAAGTACACCTCTACATACTTTGGCACATGGATAATTTTGTGTAATTATACCAAGTTTGTTAAGGAATAATGTTTAATGGAATCATGTATGCCTAGCTAATATTTGAACAAGTTAAAAATGTATAAAGGGTCCAACACCTTGCTAAGACCTCAACTTTAGGCTGTAAGGCGAAATAGCAAACGAAGTCCAATTGATCTAAAACTTTCTAGAAAAATAGTTTATATGGTGAGTTTTAAAATTAGCCTAAGCTTACCGAATTTGAAAATGGAAAATGGAAAATTGCCATATGAGCCTAAGTTTTAAAAAAGTTATGGCTTTCCAAAGTTGAAATAAAAACCTAGAAAATGGAAAATTACCATATGAACAATGCAACTTCACGAATTAAATTGTATTAATTGGATAAGAAATTGGAAAAATGGTATTTTTTTTCTCTGTAGAGAATTTCATAAGCTTCATTTAAAGACTAGAACTACTCAATTTCAACTTTTCTAGAATTAGTTATGAATTTTCAACGTTGGCCCAAAAATATGAATTTTTAGCAAATGAATGGCTAACTTTGGAATTTCATTTCTTTTCTCCATTTCAAGTTTGGAAAGTGCTAGAGAGGTTCAATAGTGGTCCCTAGTGAAGGTAATAAGGGAATAAGTGCGGTGTCACATCTACACCGACAAAATCTACTATTTTGGAGACAAGTGGCTCATCTCTGCCCCCACAAATCCACATTTCCAAAATGGTGTTACTTTATTTGAGTTCTGTCTACCGGAGACACTATTCGAGAAGTCCCAGATCACTAAACCAGTGCATGGTCCTTAAATTCCCATAATTCACTAGCTCATTTGGGTATTTTTCTAAACCCCAATCTCATATCGGAAATACTCTTAATTAATTTTCTTCCAGAAATCCAAATTCGGCGATTTTTAGTTTCTATACTACCGTTTCAACAGATTGTTTCTAACTTTCTAGTGAAAACAATTTTATAAATTAAGACATTTCATGAGCTATTATTTTCACCTTAAACTAAATTTTTGAAGCCTCTGGACAATTTAAATAATAATATTTAGCTAAAAACTTATTAAATATCTGAAATATTAAATGATTTAGAAATTTCCTGCAAAGGATATTTTTTTTCATTTTAACCTCAATTGGGCCTTAATTACTTACTAGTAGATTTTTCTCTACATTTCTATGCTTGGGCTCATTTTCTGATATTTTGGTCAAATTTACTAAAATTCCCTTGAATTTCAAAAATACCATTTAAGTCCTAATTTTGAAATTCCAATATGGTCCCCAAATTTCAAATTGACATTTAGGTCCCAGTTTTGCTTCATCTCTGAAAACCGACACTTCGAACCCTTTACTCATCTATAACCCATTGTTTAGCCCTTATTTCTAGTTATTGAAAATGTGGATGTTACACTGGACACCAAAGAAGAGAGAGAGAGAGAGGACGATGTAAGAGAAGAGGAAGCAAAGAGAAAGAAATCAAGCCAAGTCTCAATGTAAGAAGTGATTTTAAACTTGAAATCCTCCATATGATCTGATTATGATCTCCAATGCTCCTCCTAACTGGTTTATTTCTCTCTCTAAGGTGATAGTTGATGATTTTCAAGAGTAGTCTTGAATGGCGCTAATGAGGGAAAATGAAAAAGAGCAAGAATCACAAGCAATAAGTACTCTAGATCAACTCTATGCATGTTTTGTGACATGTTGCTAGTAAGCGTGAGTTGATTTGAGTTTGAGATGAATTTTTGACATAAAACCCTTGTCTTAACTGCTGACTGAAAATGATGAGGCATGCATATGCATGTCTTGATGTTATCAAACGGTTGGAAAATGATATAGGAATGGGATTATGCATGTGTATGTAAAGAGATTTTGCAAAATCTCATGTCCTCCAACTTTTCTATACATTTCATCCAACTAAGGTTCAAGGGAAAGGAATATGATTTTGTGTACTTTGATGCGTCCAATGGATTTAGAAGGAAAAATTGTGTGGGGTTAAAGTAAGAGCACAATTTTGAAAGCATTGGACAAATGACAAAGTTAAAAGCTGAGTTGCCAAGAAATAGTCTTAAGAGTTATGAAGTTTGTAATGCTATGTAGGAGTGTTGAGATGCCAAGAAGGGTTCCAAGGTGCAAGTGGAAGCCAACTCAAGTTACTTGGAAAGCCAAGTCAAGTATAAGGTAGCATAAAATCTAACTTTGACATTTACATTGCATTTGATTATTGTATGCGTTACTTTGCCATGTTTGATGTATGGTTGTAGCCATATGACATGTAATTCCTTTTTTGTGAACGTCCATGGTTATAGCTATGCAATGATACCTTAGCCTTATACAAATATGTTGTTTTGAGTGAGGTTTGTCAATAGTTTCATGGCATGCTAGTTTACATTTAAATAATTATACATGTTGATGTGGTAGTTAGAGACACTTGCTACGGGATTTCTTTAAAATATCATTCTTTTCAATGAATGACCATAGACACTAGCTAAAGAAGAAAAGGCAAGCAGGTGCAAGCGTAAAGTTAGGTGGTTTCCATATTAAATGAAAATTTGCACATGTTGTGCATGTTATTTTGTATATATGCATTTTGTATAATTGTATCTTATACTCCTACTATGACCATTGTTAGTGTAGGATTTGACTAAGAGGGGGTGAATTGGTCACTTTTAAAAATTAAAATCACAAATGCAGAATTAAAACAAAGTCATCGAGGAAGCAGAGAGAAGAAGAACACGGGTAATTTATCCTGGTTCGGTCCTCATAACCTACATTCAGTCTTAAGAGAACCTCTGAGATTTCCAATCCACTAATGAACAACAACAATAGGCTTCTCAAGCCTTTACAATTGAGAATCACGCTCCCCCTCTCAATACCCACTAAAACAGAGACTGACACTCTATTTTCTAGCAAGGCTCAACCCAACAATCTCAAGGTCTCAACCTTGAGTTTCTCACAGGAATACAAGTTTGAATGACAAATTCAACTCTTTTGAAAGAGTGGATATGTAATCACTGAAGCTCACAGGAATTTATGAACAAAATGATAGAGATGGTAATTGCACAGAGTAAATGGGTGTTAATGTTCATTTATCATCCTCTTTCTCTATCTTGAAGGTTCTTCATTTATAGATGAAGCTTTATTCATTAGCTATTACTCTGAGTTCAAAGTCTGTTAAGAGAGAAGCTTGTATCCGTTACTCACAGTTGCCGCTTTCGTTGGTCTACCATTAATGCTTCATTTAAAGTGGTTCAACTGTCAACAACAGAGATGATATTAATGCTTTGAGTCAGAGACATTCTCAGTCAACCTACGCCTGTTTTAATGAATTAGCTAAAATTCATTTATGAGCTCAGGTTAAATTAAAATAGGCTATGCATAAATAAGGAAAGATTCAGTAAAAGGTAGGCTTAGCTGTGTTAAAGATTATGTCAGACAGAAGTAGAACTCGAGTTCTCAATTCTCAGAACTCGAGTGCTGAAGCAGTCTTCATGAAGGAATTTTTAAAAACCATGAAGTAAAACTTCAAGTTTTCATAAGTCTGACATGAGTTTTAGAAAACTTTTGAAGAGACTGGAGTTTTCAATGAGAGTTCTGCAAAGCAGTTTGAAAACTTTTGTTTGAAACTTGAGTTCTGACATCAAGTTTTATTTGAAGTAGTAAACTTGAAGTTGTGTATAAAGGAGCTAGAGTTTTAAAACACAAGATAAAATTGATTTATTGAAGAGATTCACGAAACTCCAGTTTGCATAGAGAGTTTTTGAACTGAAAATATTTGTCAAGGCATAGAACTCGAGTTTTTTTAAAATGCAGGACTTAAGTTCTACAAAACTCTAATTCAAAATTTCCAGTTTTCAATGCAAGTTTTCTTGATAGTTATGAAACTTGAGTTTTGAAAAGCTGGAACTCGAGTTTTGTCAAAGCAAATTCAATAATGAAGTCCATGAAGCACAAAACTTGAGTCTGTGATCCTGGAACTCTAGTTCTATAATGTTTCAGAGAACTTGAATTCCAAACTCGAGTCTTGAAAGCAAGTTTTACGCCTGATTGTTATGGAACTCGAGTTTTAGAGATTTGGAACTCGAGTTTTTGAACTAATTGAAAACCTTCCTTCCAAACTTGAGTTCTAACTGAAAGTTATTGAATTTTTCCAAACTTGTGGCATGAAACTCAAGTTTTCAAAATTACCAAACTTGAGTTTTGAAATATTTCCACCAAGTTCAAAATCATTTTAAGTTTCAAAACATTTCAATTCCTGCAACAACATAGATTTTTGTTATCATCAAAACAAGGTATCAACATTATGTGCTATATGATGTTTTATGTGCCAAGCATGATAAGTATGTGCTTTATGGTGTGAATTGTAATACTCGTTACTTTACTTTATTAGCTTCATATTATGTCATTATTGAATCACTTTTAGGCCTTACATAACTCCAATTGACCAAAGAAGTGAGATTTAAAATTTCTTCCTGAGTTACTATTCATTTGGTCAATTTTTCCAGTTTTCTAGCCCAACTTTGAAAATTCATAACTAATTCTAGAAAAATTGAAATTGAGTGGTTCCTGTAATATCCGCATTTCTGTAACTTGAATTAATGGCTATGCGATGATCTAAGGCCCATAAATAAGGAAAAATATAGAGGAAAATACCTAAAGGAAAGAAAGATCATAATTGACTAAGTCCGTCTTAAGGATTTTAAGTAAAAATAACAAGGGTAAAATGGTCATTTTAATTAAAAAGGCTTAGGACATAAATGTCATCATATAATAAGGATATTTTGGTAATTTGGTCAAAAGTCAATTAAAAAGTCAAAGTTGACTAAAAAGTCAAAGTCACCCAAAAGGTAAAAGTTGACCAAAAAGTCAAAGATTGGCTAAAATCTCAAAAGTCAACCAAGGGTAAAGTTGGAATTAGAAAGAGTAGAAAAAGTGATGGCATTTTGGTAATTAAGAAAGAAATAAGAAGGTAGTGGCATTTTCGTAAATAAGGGGAATTAAGACAAGGGAATGACATTTTCGTAATTAAAGGATTTCAGAGTTAAGGATGACTGAGAACTAATTATTTGAGGTAGCAGGAGTTCTCAAACGCCAGAGACCCAACTGAGAAAAGTTTAGTTAGGTCCTAAATTACTGAATAAAATTATTACCTGATATCTAGTGCGGGCAGTTTCAAAGTATGGAGAACAACAGTGCTCGAAAGCCCCAAAAAGTATTTTCTTAGAAAATTAATTACGGAAAATCCGGGAAGAATTTTGAGGAACGGAAAAGGGCTGGAGTATCAGGGAAAAATATAGAATTTTTCCATGCCCTTAAGTCAAATTGGCCGCCGGAAGCCCGTTTTACGTTGTTACACGCAAATCGAGGAATCCTGACGAGTTACGAGAAAAACCTAGGGATGCTTTGGGCTAGGACATGACGCCACCTAGGCAAGGAGGCTTAGGGAATGGCGCCACATGAGAGAGAAAGTCTCCGGGAAAGTAAAAAGATAGTTACCCGAGTAAAGGTTACTTTACGGAAATGCGTGCCACCGAATCAAGTAACTGGACGGGCAGAGGCCCAGTCAGCCCAACCAGACCAGCAAGGGAAGTCTGAAATGCACTTTTTCACCAAGAAATCCAATGAGGACAAATGACACTCTCTCCATCTAGTATTTCAAGACTTGGTCCCCAAGTTTCAATTTCCACCACACAAATTTACAATAGACCAATTTTAATTAGGAAACCCTCTCTCTTTCTCCGTCAAACCCGTCCCCTCCCTCCCTCTCTCTGGTCTGAAAATTCTCCCCTTCTCTCTAGCCAAGGATGCCATTTTTGCAAGAGGAAGAAGAAGAAAAAGCTCTCACACCATCTAGGTAACTCACTCACACCATCAATCCTTTCCATTTCTCTACTCCTTGCAACTTCTACTACCTTTCTGTTGAGTTGTTTTCTTGAATGAACCTCTCTTTTGGAGGATGATGGCTAAGATTTCAAGAGTTGAAAATGGAAAAGAGAAGGGTTTAAAGGTGGTAAATGGTTGCAAGTTCTTTCTTGAGTAGTAAAAGCTATGTTGTTGGTTGATGATGGTTGTTTTGAGTTGTTGTAAAAATTATGGGAAGCTCCATTTTATGGGGAGGTGCTGCCCAAATTTCGTTTGGCCTAAGGGGAGGTGTATTTGAGTTGATCAATGTTAAGAAAAGGGGTTTTGGAAGCAAGAAAACACATGGTTACAAGAACAAAGTTTGAAAAACCCATTTCCCCCCTTTTGTTGCTGTTTTCGGCCAAGCCAAGAAAAAATAGAAGGCTGTGATTTTGGGTGTTTTGATGGTTCCATTGACTTTAAAATGATGTTTTGTGTAGGGTAAAGCTAAGAGGTGGATTTTAGAAGTTTAAAACCTTTATACCATTGGCTTTAAAAATTTTGTAAAACCTTTATACCACCACTACTTCATCTCACATTATCATGCATGCATATTTAGATATATACACATCATCAAGTAGAGGTTTAGGCTATTACATTAAGTCCAAAACACAGACATATACATAAAGTAGCAACACATAACTTGGCAAACAAGTGCAACATAATGCTTCCTTTAATCCTCATTCACCTTGATCTTACCCTTGCTTGAGCTTGCACCTAGGAATGATTAGTTGGGAAGAGTGAGATTTCAAAGAAATCCCAATAGCAAAACACACTAACACAAGCATAAATGTGCATGACAAATCTTTACAAATGAATGTGAGATTAAGATAGTATGAAATGTAACTAACAATGATATGCATATGGATATAGCATTCAAAATCACATATTCATACATTCATCATTACAAATTTTCAACACCAAGTCATGCACAATTCACAAAACATTTTCATTACAACATTAATATTAAGTTAGGAGTTTTGCTACCTTTGATTTTCAACTTGTTCTTGACTTTGAGAGCTTTTTTCCTAACCTTCCAAAAGTGCTCTTTGATGGTTCACCTTTCTATACACAATATAATGTCATAACCATCAATTCCAAGTCATTACCAAGCCATGAAAATTATGAAAACTCAACAAGCTTCTTCTTGATCCTTTAAAAAACCCTAGAGCTTCAAAACTTGTCTAATTGATTTCCCATGCTTCCCAAAACTTTTTCTCACTTCCACCCTACACAACTTTTCATTCTAAAGCTAATGGAAGCACCAAAATCATGAAAATCACACTCCTCCTACTAGTTCCAGATCTGGCTGAAAATCAGAATCAAGAAGAACAAAGTGATTTTCAAACTTCCTTCACATGCAATAGCTTATTCTTGATCCTAAAACGCTTCTCATGCATTATTTAACTCAAAAACAACTTTTCCTTTTCAAATATAAAATTGGACAGCACCTCCCCTTAATCTTCATCATTCCAAAAATTCATACAAACAAACCAAATCAATATATATATATATATATAAATATCAATCAACTCCTTATCATGCAAGGAGTGATTTGCAACCAATCTTCTTATCTAAATCCCTCTCTTTCTCATTTTCACTCTTCAAGAACCCTAACTTTCAGCACCAAAAAGAGGGCTTTAATAAAAAATCTAATCCATTAGAAGTCTAGAGGAGGTTGCAAGGATCAAGAATATGTATAGGATTGTATGGTGGAACCTCTTACCTAAGACTGTGTGAAGCTTTTCTCTTCTCTTGTGTGCTGAAAATGGTGTCTTCTCCTCTCTCTCCAAGCTGAAAAATGTTGACTAAAATGAGAGAAGAGAATTTGTTTACTTAATTGCCTTCACAAAAAGAATTGGAAGGTTGAGATTGAATCTTGTAATTAAAGACATTATCTAAGGGTCCATATGCTTCCACCACCACACACACTTAGTGGCTTCTCATTGGTTGTTGTAAAGTAGTGTAACTAATGGTTAGGGGCTTGGTTGCACAAACTAAATGAGATTGCAATCCAGTTACTTGATCCCGGTACAACTTATACAGATAAAATAACTTTACTCCGGTAAATTTTCCACTTGTTTGGGGACATTTATATTTCTCTTTCAATCTCCAAATATAATTCAATCAAGTGACAAAATAATCATCTCAATAATGTCCTTGGAAATCTCAAATTTTTCTTCCATCGGATTCCCAAACACACACTTTGTGTTCACTAACTAGCTCCATCTTCTTCATCAATTGCTCTGTTGGAAGGACCAGACTTTTGGTTTTCTTTCTTTTTCTTTTTTAATTTTCCTTGTTAGTTTTGTGATTGAGGCTTAGGGTTTTAAAGTTCTCTTTTGACACAATGAAATATTGCAACTGTGGTCATGGTGGCAAAAAAGGAGAAAGACCAGGAAGTTTTGGCAGTGGTGATAGATTCGAAATTTTTCAGATTTGAATTTTTGTTTAAATTTGATGATTTGGCCTCTTGTATGGGGCTATACCATTAAACATTATGGTCTGGCGTGTAATCCAATAAAAAATTATTATTCAGATTTGAATTTGCATGGAATAACAAAATCTAACTAAGATAGTTTGTTGCTTTTATTTTTTTGATATGTGAAAACGTAATAAATCCAGAATTTGTCTCAAAACTTTATTTGCTACTCAAAGTGTATATGGCCATAAATTCAAGGACAAACTTTTCATTTAAATATTTAACGTATACAAAGATAACAAATTATGAAAAAAGGGAGAGTTGCATTTAGGCCATGCGATAGTGAATTAATTACTCTAAGGTCTCAAGATGTTGTTAATAACAAGTCGAGGATCACTATTGACAAGTGAAGCAGCTACCATTAACAACCTCCTGGGACCTTAAGGCTCCGCTTGGATGGGATGAAAAGTTGAGAGGAAAGAAAATGGGAGGAAAGAAAATGGAGATAAGAGAAAAGTGGAGAGAAAATATTATCACCCATCCTGTTTGGATGGGTGAAAGAAAACAGAGAGGAAAGAAAATAGGCAAATGGTTGAATGACTAAAATATCCTTAAATAAAAATCTTTTAATAAATAGTAACAAGTAAAATATCCTTAAAATATGTAAAGTATAATATCAAATTAAATATGATAATGAACAAATTATATTAACATTAATATCATTAAATAATTTAAAATCAAATTATTTATTAAAGATATCTTTTCAATTATTATATTTCAAAACAACATAACTTATGTAAGAATATATTATACTTTTTAAAGTTGTGAGGTTTTAATAAACAATTAAAAATAAATTAGATATTAGAATATATATTAAATCCATAGTCAGAATTTTAAAAAAAGTTATATGTTAAACTTAATTAGTTAAAATGAAAAAGTAATAAAAGAGTATATGGGTAGATAGGGAAAAAGAATTTTCTCTCCATGTGTGGAGAGAAAAGT
>JANTPZ010099028.1:0-12924 GCA_025593235.1 Vachellia pachyceras
GCGACGAGATCTGATTTGAACCACAGATCAGCACCAATTTGGACCAAGCCCTTGTTATTGCAAATCCTCCAAGACCCTGGAGGAACCCAACGAAGATCGCCATCAGAGCTCGCCTCACCGGAACAGAACTCGCAACCATCGAAGCAAACTACCGCCTCAATCGATAACCTTGCCCCCAACCAACCTACCCATTGAAACCCTGACGAAGAATTCCACCATAGAGGCACACCCAAGAAAGTCGGCATTAATAGAAGTAAACAGATCCTCCAACGAAAAGGAGAAATCGGTGACCCAATCGCCTCCACTCCACAGTTTGACACCGCAAGAAACGACCCCAGCAACGAGGAAAAGGAAACCCTAGCAGAGAGGGCGAAGGCTCGACGCGCGCGAGAATATTATATATTGACTTTACTCTCATATGTTACGTTAAATATTAAATAAGTATAAAGTTGAAAAGTTATTCAATTTTAAGAAAGAGTTAATAAAGTTTAAGATTTTCTTTGATTTACATAAAACATACTGAAAGTAATTTATAAATATAATCAATGGGTACATCAATTTATCTGACTTTTTTAATATCTTTAAAAAATTTAATTGCCATGCTTAATTAAAAATCAATGTGCTTGTTTGGAAATACTTAACTCTCACCAAAAAGCACGTTCAACAGTATTTTTCTACAAAACGAGACAATCCCCTCCATATATTTATTTCGACTTGCGTAAAAGTACTTCTCTACCGATTTTCCAAGCACACCCACTCGTATTATGTTTTGCCAAAACTCACAAAGTCATTATGCTGATGGAGAATTAAATTCATAATCTCACGCCAGATCTAATTATGCATCCAACATTATTATATTATATTATATATGCGACGATAAGAGATTAATTAACTTCATAGATAGAGAGGTAGGTAGGTTAGTTGCAACTTGCAGGATCTTTCGTTTTTGGAATAACTTCTAATCAAATCCAAAGTTTACCTCTCAACGGTCAAAGTCTCCTTCATGCCTTCTTTAGAATTTGTCCTCCACATATTTTAAACTTGTCCAATTATTCTGGTCTCTATTATAAGTTATTTTTTTAAAAAAAGAAAAGAAAAGAATGTATAGTTCTAATTATAAGTTACTATTTTTTTGTATTAATTGTATTTTTTTAAAGGAACTGTCCCTACTTAAGAATTGATACAATTCCCCTTTTTTAATTACTTTTCAATATGTAATCATCATTTTAAGTAACGAAATATTTGATTATTTCTTATTTTCAAACAAATTTAACGAACCAACTGCCTCTTCTTAATTTTAATGAAGTCGTTTGAGGTGATTCTTAATAAAAAAAAAACAATGATACATGCTAGCTAACTAATACGTAAAAAATTAAAAAAATTAATTAAATTAGCTATTTGTGAAAGAAATATGAGTTAGTTTTGTTAAAATACACTACGTAATTATTTGGAATGAAATTACCATTTGATTAAAAACCCTTATAATATCGCAATCAAAAAAAAAAATCCTTATAATATGCAACTTTATGCTAAAAGCTAAAATATTTACGCTCTGGACCACCAGATTAATTAGTCTCAAGCACATACTGAACTGAAAATACCCCCAGAACCTCATCAAAATGTTTACATTTAGTACTAAACAATCGGTTCGTTTGACAGAGCGTTAAGAAAGGTCAAACGTATGTTCAACAGTATTTTTCCGTAAAACGAGATAATCTCCTTCACATACTTACCTCGACTTACATAAAAATACTTCTCTACTGCGTTCTCAAATGGATACAATACTTCCATCGTAACAGTCTTTAATGGAAGGATTTACGTGCAACCAGCAAAATAATAAAAGAAAATTTAAGAATAAATTTATAAATAAAAAAGGAGTGTACATTACTGATTTTACATTAAGTATTTGGGGCAAGCGTTGCGTATGTATGAGTACAATGTACTAGTAGAGCAGGCAGATCCAATTGTAGGGCATCCTACCTTAAATATCAACGATAATAACATTTGTACCCTTGTCTTCTTTTTTTTTCTTAAATTACGGTAAAAGGATTTATTTATTTATTTAAAACAGAGAAGGACAAGTATTTATTTATTTAAAATGATAATAACATTTATTTATTTATTTCTTAAATTTCTTTTTTTATTCTTTTTCCTAAAATAATCACAGAGCCAAACCAAGGATCCAACCTCCCCAATCCCGTGCAATCCTTTTTAAGGCTCAAAAAAGCTACTAATCAATTAATTAATTACTTATGGCTCGTTTGGTACGCTGGAATTGATTTTAGTGGAAATGAAAATAGAGATAAAGATGATGATGGAGATGGAGATAGGAAAAAATGAAGGGTCAAAAAATCAATTTCATAAAATTGAATACAATTCTGTGCTTGTTTGGGAACTCCGTTGGGAAAATGAATTTTGCAGATTTTGAGGCATTTTGGGAATTTCAAGATGGTTTTACGGATTTTAAGATGGTTTTTATGAATTTCGAGATGGTTTTTACAGATTTCGATATGGTTTTGTCTCGGCTTACGTGCACCGTTTGGGAAAATGGCTTCCCAAACAGGCACAGATATGGGTTACATCATGGAATTCATTTCTACCCATTTTGAATTCCATTTCCACCCCTCAGTTCCATCATACCAAACATAGGAATTGAATTACACCTCCCAATTCCACTATACCAAACATAGTATTAAATGATGTGACATAACTCACTTTTTAAGGACGGACCAGGGAATAGTTACTGAGGCAACCTTAAAATTTATATACGATGATACAAAATAGTATGTTTGTTTGGCTCAGCGTTTGTTGGATCCGAATGCACGTTCAATAATTTTTTCGTAAAACGAAATAATCTTCTTTACATATTTAATTTACGTAAAAGTAATTCTCTACCGTATTCCTAAACGGGTTCAATGATACTAGCAGGTGAGTCAGGGTGATCCAATATCACTAGAACAACTAGATTTATGGTTTTAGCAGTAATTTAACTGCAGTTCCTTCAACCATTTACAAAGCAGATTGGTTTGAACTTACCTTGGTCAAGCTGTTTTAAAAGTACTGTTTAGTTTTCATGGTGTATACAAGCAATTAATCTAACCACTGGATCATGTGATAAGAACACCATCATCTGAAATATGTTTTGGATGATATTAGCCTTCCTTCATAGGGAATGGCCAGGAATAAAACTTTTGTATCTTTTAAGCACCCTCCTCCTTTTAATCACTACCAAAACTTTTGAAGAAATATAAATGACCCTTAGGGGTATTAATTATATATTCTTTAGAAAGCTGTCATATTTAAAGTTTGATGTAATTTTCATTTTTTGTTCTTTAAGGTTGATTGATTTTTTTTATAAAAGAATAAAAATTTAGGTGAGTTGAATTTTAGACCTTACATCAGAGTATGTATTATAATTCATGTTTATAAATATAAATAAATTTAACCAAGAAAATTAATGACTCGCTACCGTCTTCTTCCTCCGTCCAATGAAGTGATTGGAAATACTTATAATCAAGACATGAAAATAAATTTGGAATATGTACAATTCTAAATATAAAATACATTATAAGATTATTCTTAAAATTTTGTATTAGATATCAGTTGAAATTGTTCGCACTTCATTCAAATCCGAATACCGCATTCTAAAATGGGTGCTATATTTAACTTAGGGGTAACGTGATTTTCCTCCTAACATTTTGAAATTTCTTTTTAGCTTATAGTATTTGATATTATGGAAATTTGAAATACTTTTATAATTTTAAAACTCTTTTTTATTTTTTAAAAATAATATCAGAAATAAAAGGAGGAGGAGGACAAATTTTGGGGGGAGTGTACCCGCGATGGGAAGGTCAGAGATGTGAGGGGCCCACAAGGATATGGGGCCCAACGGGGTTGACTGACTTGACTCCACATCATGCGAGACGTGTCGTGTTTGGTTGATTGGCCAAACTATTCTCATTTCCGCTTTTAATAACGCCTCTCATTTATACCAGTTTATGACATGTTTTTTAAAGAAAATAAATAAAAAATTTATTAACAATGGGGATTTAAACTTTTAAGTATTATTATTTTTTTGCTACATAATATATCTAAAAAAAATGTTATTTTTAAAAGGGTTGAGGTGGATTGCATCTTTTAGACCCGTGTTCATCTAGAATTTTAAAAATATTTTTTTATCTATGTCTAACACTCTAAAATTTGTTATGATTCAATCCAATATTGTAAAGTACTTTGTTTTTTCCATATGCGTGAAACAATTAATGCAGCTTAAGATTTTCTTTTTAGCTGGCCGGTGATCCTAATTAATCCCCAAAATAAATAGAAGGAAAATTCGACGTCTATATCGAAAACACACAGTGGTCCAACAAAATTTGGGAATGAGATTTTCCAATAAATTACAATGACATGAAAATTATTAATTAGAGGATTTGATTTTTGATGTAATGTGTTACCAATAATATGGATACAACTACCTCTGCTTCTTAAATATGTAGAAGACTTTGGCAATATATATATAGGGTTTATTTGGGAAGTTGGAGAAATGAGTTTACAGATTTCGAGGTATTTTACGGATTTCAATATGGTTTTATAGATTTCGAGATGATTTTAATAAATTTCAAGATGGTTTTTACAGATTTCGAAATGATTTTATATTAGAATGTGTGCACCGTTTGGGATACGGTGTTCCCAAATAAGCACATATAAGACGACGGCCAGATCGTTCAGCTAATTAATCAAACCTTCAATTGTTGATTTTAATAATTATTTTAAGCTTATATATGATCTTTTTTTAAAAAAAGAAAATATACGTGGCACGACAGAGAAGATGATAGTTAATCATAACCATGGGAGGTCTAGAATATTCAGCATCCTTGTGGGTTTGTTTATCTCATCTTGCTGAAAATAGGTTTAATTTCAAAATCTAGGTTTTATTTTAAAATTTAGGTTTTATCTAATTACAAAAAAATTTTAAAAAAATTATTTTGGTTATAAAATCTCGATTTGAAAACTAGGTTTTGAAACCTATGTTTTCTCTTTCTTACTTTTTTCTCTTTTCTCTTTCCTACTTTTTTCCTTCTTTCTCTTTCATCTTTTATACTTTTTCTTTATTTCTCTTTACTCTCTCGTACTTTTCTTTTTTCTCTTTCCTATATTCTACTTTTTATTCTTTCTTTTTCCTCTTTCCTACCAATTTTTTTGCCTTAGAATCCGTAAAAGCTAATAATTTCTCAAACATAAATCATTTTTCAAAACCTAGGTTCTGCCTCAGAATCTGTAAAAGCTATTTTCAAAGTAGCTTCCAAACAATCCCTTAATTCAATCATCTTTGTGTATGCATGTTTGGGAAGAAGTTATTTACAATGGTACACGTAAGTTAAGATAAAACCATTTCGAAACCCTTAAATATTAGAGTGAAATTAATTAAAGAATTAAAGTGGAAAAATAACTTCTTTTTATTTTTTTTTTGGATTATTTTGTCCCCCACCCCATGCCCATTGTTCATGATCTTGCAGCTACTTTAAATGAGATAATTGGCTTTTCTTCCTAAGACAGACATTTCTTTCTTCACTTGGAAGGAAGAGTCACGTCACTCCAACAACGACATGTGTGCGCGTGTTTTCAAACATGTTTTCTTTTATAGTTTGGAGTCACGAACCCTCTCACGACGACGTCGCTTTACATATACATATATTCCAAACGGATGCCCTGTTTTTTAATAGTGAAAAATAGTCAGAACATCCAAGTCTAGCTTAACATATATAAACCGTGACTTTGAATGTTATATATCACGACTTAAAATTTTCATATTTAAATTATGATTTGAAGTATTCCATGTCGACGTAAAATGTTGACGTCGCGACTTGTGAGAGAGTGAAATAGAGAGAGATGTATTATTGCAAATAGTGCTCATTTGTTAGTAATTAAAAGTCCCGAGAGGGGAGGAGAAGAGGAAGCATGTAAAGGGGTTAATGTGCTTGTTTGGAAAACAACTTTTCTCAATTGTACACGTAAATTAAGATAAAAACATCTCAAAATTTTAAAATCCATCTTAAAATCCATAAAATCATTTCAGAATCCGTAACCTTTTTTTCAGCAAATTTCTAAATACACAATATTAGTTAAGATAATCGATTTATGTTAGTACTGATCTCTCACCTCCATCTTGCTCCTCTCTCTCTCTATATATATTATCTATCACTATACCTATATTTATGTTAGTCTTACTTTAACTACATGGCGTTTGTTTGGGAAGCCATTCTTCCCAACGGTATACGTAAGTCGAGATAAAACCATCTTGAAATATGTAAAAATCATCTTGAAATCCGTAAAACCATCTCAAAATTCTCAAAATGCCTCAAAATCTGTAAAATCCATTTTCCCAACGGAGTTCCCAAACAAGCACATGGGTTGGTGCTCCAGGAAAAGGCGTTAGTGTCGCCTTAGTAAACATGGTGCTGTATTTAACGGTCATGGATTTTTTACTTCTATTTTTTTGTCAACATTTTTACTTCTATTTTAAATGTTTATATACATGTTTTTGCACATCCCAAAGCATCTAATGTTAGAAGTACATTTGGTAATAACAAATTTAGTCTTAGGTCTCAAATAAGTAAGTTATTTAAGGAATGATACAATGGAGAAAAATATTTAATGAAAGATCCCATTGACAACATGGGGTATTGTCAACACAGCGCATGATGTTGTCAATACAAGGACATCATGTTGTCAACACAGCGCATGATGTTGTCAATACAAGGACCTCATGTTGTCAATTGAGACCTCTTATTAAATATTTTCCTTCATGGGATCATCCCTTAAATAACTTGCTTATTTGGGATCTAACGCTAAATTTCCCTAACTTATATAAGTACTTTTGCATCTTACCTTTTAAACGTTACTTAAGCTAATGTCACCTATTGGGCTCGTCTGGGAATGCGGTAGAGAAGTACTTTTACGCAAGTCAAAATAAATATATGGATGAGATTATCTCATTTTACGAAAAAACACTATTGAACGTGCGTTTAGCTTTTGAAAACATTGTTCCAAACAAACCCATTGGTAGATAGCGCTGGATGAAAACGCTAGAAATTGGAGAGCAAGACATGGTGCTTCACCAAGAAAACACTACACACTGTAGTTTTGTTATTTGAAAGAAATGGCGAGCACGAAAACAAACAATTTTAGTATCAAAATCGTAGCAAAAGTGTCTGCATTTAACAGTCGGCAGTACTTCAAATAGGATTATCCTTTTGGGTCATCGGCAAAAAGAAAAAGATAGTTCTAGTAATTTCCAAGGTGACGTTATAGTTTGATAATGAGTGTATGTACATGTTTGCATGCATTGATAAGAGTTGATATATTGGAGGTTTGGAGGAAGAGAGGTGAATTGGGAAGGTAATATAAAGTTGGTTGGATCAGTTACAGTTACGGCGGTTACTTGAGTAGTTCAATTCCATGGGCGTAGGGGGAGACTCTTCTCAATCACTCACTTGTGACACATCACCCAAAGATTTTGATATACGCACAGCGAACGGCCCAACACTTTTTGACCCAGCCCAAACAGCAATCTTCACTTTGGGCCTGCATAACTGGGCCCAACCTCACCTCCCCGTGAAAATACGACCTTACCCTCGCTTATTTTTCTGTAAAATGAGATAATCTTTTTCATATATTTACATTAATTTGTGTAAAAATACTTCTCTACCACGTTCCCAAACGAGCATTATATCTTATTGAGTTCAAAGTTCTCTCAATACTCTGGACCTTGCGTTAACGATTAACACAGTCCAGTATGACCCATGCGGCCATGGTAAGAAGGATCACTGCGAAAACATCAGGCGAGGGCAGTTCATGGTGTAATTAACAGAGAGCAACTTTGGCTGGAAAAAAGAAGAAGCAACCATTTAGCAAGAGAAGAATGAAACTTCCAACGACCATGCACACACCCATTCATTTGTAGAAACAGAAACGATCATCGAAGTATATATCCCGTTTAAATTAACGTTGAAAACGATTTATTTTATCAATGTAATTTATGAATTACTAAATA
This sequence comes from Vachellia pachyceras, assembly GCA_025593235.1. NCBI lineage: Eukaryota > Viridiplantae > Streptophyta > Magnoliopsida > Fabales > Fabaceae > Vachellia > Vachellia pachyceras. Next base: position 8,054 of record JANTPZ010099028.1, read on the forward strand.
AGTATGGATAAATTTTTCTAATATCATGTAAACATGTTTCAATAATGTTTTCATCGAGGCAATGAGCCACAACAAGCAACGCAACGCGATTACGTGCTTGTTTGGGAACTCCGTTGGGAAAATGGATTTTGCAGATTTTGAGGCATTTTAGGAATTTCGAGATGATTTTACGGATTTCAAGATGGTTTTTACAGATTTCAAGATGGTTTTGTCTCGGCTTATGTGCACCATTTGGGAAAATGGCTTCCCAAACAGGCACGTAACGTGTGTGTTTGGAAACTCCGTTGGAAAAATGGATTTTGCAGATTTCGAGGCATTTTGGGAATTTTGAGATGGTTTTACGGATTTTTAGATGGTTTTTATGGATTTCGAGATGGTTTTTACAGATTTCAAGATGATTTTGTCTTGGCTTACGTGCACCGTTTGGGAAAATGGCTTTCCAAACAGGCATGTACAAGCTAGAGTCAAGGAAATGAAGAGGAATGTGAAAAATAATTTTACTTCGATTTACGTGTTTTTTTCTCCGATGAAACATGTTCAATATTCAAACAACCTTGCAATGATAATGCATTACAGCCATGTTAATATTATTATTGAATGAAAATGCCGTGTCTTTGGTCGTCGTCTTTATCAATCTTTTGAGCTGGAAAATACTAAACCCACATCGTCCTCTGGGCCCACCACGTGCATGAGCATCTTCTTGAGCTTGACATCTTAAATTAGCTTCCGTTTCAAGATTTCTTTTAAGTTCTGTTTAAAAAGTGTGGAGAAATGCTTTTACCATTTATAAAATAAATGTGTGAAGAAAATTATCTCGTTTTACAAAAAATACTGTTGAACGTATTTTTGGGGTGTTCAATCGCTTTGCCAAACACCTCATTTTTTGCGCATATAACCATGGGTGTTTCACCCATACCCATATATTGGCTTTTATTCTAAATCAATTTTTTCATGAGATCTAATGCTTGTTTGGGAATACCGTTTTCCAAACAGTACACGTAAATCGAGATAAAATCATCTCGAAATTCATTAAAACTATCTTGAAATTCATAAAACCATCTTGATATCCGTAAAATATCTCGAAATCTGTAAACTCATTTCTCCTAACGGACTTTCCAAATACACACCTAATAGTTAGATGCATGTGGGATGTGGTAATGACACTTATTAATATCACATGTGTCCGTCTGGGAATCCATTGTAAAAGTGATTTTACACGAGTCGAAGTAAGTATGTATGATGATTTTTATCTCGACTTGTGTGTAACATGGAAAAAAGGAGAAAATAAGTGTTTCCAAACACCCCCTATCTTTAGAACATGATTTCTTCCGATATATGTACTTAAAAAAAGTTATTTTACGTAAGGTGAGTTAAGCATGTGAGAGAAGTTTTATCTTGACTTGTGTGTAACGTGATATATGTACTTAGAAAAAAAGTTATATTATCGTAATCATATGAACTCTAAAGAATTTATTTGGATTAACATTAAAAGTTAATTTTTTAACATAATTTATGATTTACAGGATAAATATAAGAGATAGATTTTATTTTGTAATGTATGAACTCATTCTTATAACACAAGGTAGACGGGCAAAAAATTGTAACAATTTGATTTTTAGAATGATAGATGTAACTCCCAAGTCCCAATGTAGTCTAATGAAAAATATGCTTATATGGAAATAGAATAAAAAAATTGAAAACTAATTTTCTTCTTGAAAGGATTTATTCCTAATTCATAAACCTAAAATTTTGTCATTTTTTGCGCCAATAATAAGGCAAAAATACAATAATTTTCAAAAATTAAAATCAATAACTTAAAATTTGGTCAAGGAAAAAACGTTTGAAACAAGAAATTAATAATTCTGTTTTTGTTAACTTTTTTTAAAAATAAATTTATATAAATTAAAATAAAATTCATCTAATATATATATATATTTGGGAGAATTACCCTCAGGTCTCAAACAAGGCAATTAATTACAAAATAGTCCCAAACATTCACAAAATTACAAAATGGTCTCAGGAATAGCTGCTCGGGTTGTAAATGAAAGCTGCTGAGGTTGTAAATGAAGGCTGCTGAGGTTGTTAGAGGTTGTAAACAAAAAAAACAACCTCAGCAACCTTCATTTACAACTCGAACAGCTATTCCTGGGATTATTTTATAATTTTATGAATGTTTAAAATCATTTTATATTTAAGACTAATATTTAGGTAATTCTCCCTATATATTTATTACCACGGAGAAAAAATTCATCTTATACTTTTATAACATGTAATATGGATCTGGAACACAAAAGTACAAAAATTTATGGAGAAGCGTGAAACGCCGCTTTCTACTGTCCGCATCAGCCTGTTTGTCCCTTTACCCAGTTGCCAGCTTTAATTTTGATGCCAAAGGTGGATCCTTTTAGGAGGAGAACCAGAACCAGAACCGCCATTAACGCTCCCTTCTGTGTGAGATATTGACGGAAAGGAAGCGAGACAGGACAATGGAGAAAGCTCTGACTAAAGTGAGCAGCTTGAAGGTGGGTCTGGGAAGCTCATGGATTACCAAGAAAGCCAAGGAGGAGTTCTCTAACATCTCTGACGACATCAATGTGAGTCAAATGTTCTCTGTCTTTCGCTTTTTTGTTTTGATTTCGTGCTTTTTCATCGTTTATTTGCTCTTTTTAATGTCTGCATTTTCTAATGGTATGGTCCTGATTGACGCAATGAGAGTTTATCTGGCTTATACTGACTTGTTTGTGTCAAACTAGTGTGGTTACTATGAGTCGATACTGGCTTCAGAGATCTTATAGACTTGTCTGATTTAAGAATGAACTGTGTTACTTTTTGTTATCCTGTTTCGGGAAAAAATGCCATTGGATTATAGTAGCGATTTATGAGAGCTTATTTGAGTGATTTGGTGGGTGGAAGTTTTGGGGTGTACATATATATAATGTGGTAGTCGAAGTGAAATTGAATTTATTGCCTATTAATATTGCTTCGTAGGGCACCAAATATTTCCAAGACTGACTTTGTAATGAGTAATGTCCCATTCGTTTCCTGTTTCTGAGAGATTATTTCTTGGGTCATTTGGGACTGGGATTATTTAAAGTGAACTTGTTGAGATCTTTACGGGCTTTGGGGTGTTAATTTCGCTAGAATCATTTAATTTCCTCTGAACTCATTTTCTATGCTCTTTGGTTGAATGGGTGGGAGGGGAAGAGAGATCAGCTATGAGAGAGGAAGGACAATGGTAATCTGTGTTATGGGAGAGATCTTTATATATCCGGCCTTTTATTGATGAAAGGAACATATGCAGAAGTTGGTACTCAAAGCCTTGGGTATTGGATTCTTTCCACTTATATATGCTTGGCTTCTTTCTATTGTTCTATGTTCTCCATTTTTCTTCCCTAATCCACATATGAGAATTCATCTCTTCACATGACCATTGTCTTCACACTTATTTTTGTTGGATAACTGAGTTTTGATACTAATCTTAGGACGTGAGGGAGCTTCAGATGTCAAAGATATCTTCATTAGGCCTCTTTCACTGGATTGAGGAAATTAGTGAGTAGATTTGACATTAGTATTTAAATAAGATATATCTTCATTAAGCTTCTTTAGATGGGTTTAAGGAGGCTTTCATATTTTTAATCTATCAAGCAATATGTTATAACCATTTAGAATATTTGGCAGGCTTCCGCTTCACGTGATTCATATATGTTGATTAGCTACAACTTTTGCAAACTGCTTGTGTCTAAGCATAGAAGTGAATTGAGTTTCTGTATACATGAACTAGCATATTCGAGTTAAAAAAATTTAATTAAGTGAAAAACACTGTTAGTGTGGTTTAGTGTTTGTGCATTGTAGAGTCTGATGCTACTGTGTAATCCAAGCAGTTTTGCTGAATGGTGGTTTTTCTATTTTTTTGCAGAGTTTCTCAAGTACTGTTGAAGAGAAAGCAAAATGGATTTTCAACAAACTAAAAGGTATGCTAATTTGCTTTAATCCTGAATGTTCATGTGAGATAATGCAAATAAAACTTAGTTTCCTAAATGGATATGGTAATTTAGATGCATACCAGGAACATAATCGTAACATATATTTTGTGGGCCCAGAAAATGCTTGGTATTCTTACATCTTGATTATTATATTAATCACATTAGAACTTCTACTTCAAACCTTCTGTTGGTAGGGCCTGCTATTGAGAGATTCGGTAGAGTTTTACGATAGCTATCAAGGGTTTAACACAATTCTCTTCATTTATCTGGGTTTGGGACTGGCTATGAAAGGCTACGAAACATTAGTGGAGTTATTCATCACATTATAACTAACTAATCAATTTAGATTTTTCTATATTCCCCAAAATTTTGTGGACATGATTTATCGATAGAATGCAGATGGAGTGTCAGCCATAGTCATATTCTTTTGCATCATTCGGTGTGAATACATGAGCGTGAAAGATTCAATTTATAAACAACTCTACCAACTAATGATCATATCACCTGCTCATCTTCCCTTTCCTTTCAATGCTTATGCTTCAGGCAAGCCACTGAAGAGCTTACCGGATCTCCTCTGCGATTTCAACTTGCCGGCGGGGCTTTTCCCGCAGAACATAATCTGCTACGAGTTTGATGAAACAAAGGGCAAGCTGGTGGTGTACTTGCCATCTGCGTGCGAGGTTAGCTTCAAGGACTCGTCTGTGGTCAGATATGCAACCCGAGTGAAAGGGATCCTCACACGGGGGAAGCTCACGGGAATTGAGGGAATGAAAACGAAGGTCATTGTGTGGGTTAAGGTGACAACCGTGGCGGTTGAAGGTTACAAATCCGATAAGGTTTGGTTTACTGCCGGCGTAAAGAAGTCAAGGCCAAAGGATGTTTATGATA
>JANTPZ010099033.1:0-28740 GCA_025593235.1 Vachellia pachyceras
TTTGACTTTGACTTTGACTTTTCTTTTGTCAAATGACCAAAATACCCTTTAACTTTCTCATAATTACCATTTTGCCCTTACTTTCTCTACTTTTCCAAAAATTACTATTTTGCCCTTACTTTTGATACTAAAAGACCTTTATGTCCTTGGTCTTTTATTAAATGACGTATGGGTCCCTTTCCTGAAGGTTTTCCCATCCTCATATCACTCTGGGCAATTTTTCCTCAATTCTGGAATTCCTACGAAACTCCGTGTACTAAGCCAGGTCTATCTTTATGACTTCCGTCCTATAGTCTTTCTTTCTATACTATTTACCTCTGATTCCTCTTTTCGTTTCCTAGTAATCGGATTAGCATTTAATTTAGCTAGCATCGAAATTTATGGATATTACATAGGGCGCCTAAAGGGGACTTTAGGAGCTCTTTTTGAAGATTTAGGCACCCTAATTTTTAAACCTTCCCCTCCTTCTTTCATTTCACATTTTCACTCCTCCTCCCGCGCATCGCCCCCTCTTTTTTCTCATTCCACTCCTTCAGCCGCCAAGCATTTCACTTCCACTCCTCCAATAGACCACCGCCGTCGCTCACCCCCTCTTTACTCACTTCCACTCCTCCAGAGACCACCGTCGTCGCTCATCCACTCGGTGCCGTCGCTGGTCCATGTGTCGCCATCCTCCGTCGCTTGTTCGCTCGTGGTCCGTCGCGCGTCCACTCGTTCGCCCGTTGCTCTAAGCTTCATCGCCCGTCGCCTTGCCGTCGCTTGTTGAGGTATGAAATGCTATAAACTTGTGTGTGCATTGTCAGTTCATGGTATGAAATGCTTTTGCCTTGGACGAATTTGAATTTTTTATTAAAAGAAACATTTTTATTTACTTGTGTGCGCATTGTCATTTTGCCTAGGACGAATTTTTTTTTGGTTAAAATTTTAGTTGACAGTTTATATATTGGCCTTGGACAAAGAATATTTATTATTAGTAATATTAATTTGAAGTATTTTCTTCATTTTGATGATTGAGGGAGGATAATATTCACAATTTAAGATTGATTATATATATTCATTATATTCAAACTCCGAAACACCCTAAGGAAAAGTTGTAATAAGAAAATAACATTTTTAATATTTTGAGCATTTATATTTGAGTAGTAATAAGAAAATAAGTTTTTGTAATATTTTATACATAAAATTTTATTTACTTGTAAACAATATAATTTTTATTTGTTTTGAATTAGATTGTGTGCGCTTAGCTTATAGAGATAGAAGTTATGCATTTAATGTCTTTTTAAATTTGAATGTTGTTTACAATGATTTAGGGTTTAATCAATAGATCGTACTTGGATGAATGCGTTAAGAACTAGTGATGAATATGAGAATGGTGTGGAAGAGTTTATTGAATTTACTAAAAGAAATACGACTAGCAAAAATAGGATGTATTTTTGCCCCTGTGTCAAGTGTATAAATGGGATTAGGCAAAATATTGATGATATCAAGGATCACCTAATTTGTGAGGGAATAAGTCTCCAGTACACAAGGTGGATATGGCATGGTGAAAACTAAATGCATATGCAGCCCACGAAAGAGATTCTGTGATGCAGTAGATGAAGATAGAATGGAAAGAATGATTCACGATGTTGAAGTAGAATCTTTTGCCCAAGCGCCTGTATATGAAGCATGTGGAGTGATGCAGAGACACCATTATACCTTGGGAGTAAGCATACACGCTTGATGGGTACATTGTATTTGATGAACTTGAAGGTATCTTGTGGGTGGACTGACAGTAGTTTCACATTGTTGTTGAGTTGTTGGGTGATATGCTTCCAGAGAACAACGTACTTCCAAATCGTATGTATGAAGCCAAGAAAATCTTATCTACGATGGGCATGGAGTACAAGAAGATGCATGCGTATCCTAATGACTGTATACTATACAGAAATAGGTATGAAGATCTTAGTGAGTGTCCAAAATGTAAAACTGCACGATACAAGGTGAGGAAAGATGGTGATCGTGGTGATAAACTAGCTAAAAGGCAACCTTTGAAGGTACTGTGGTATCTTCCAATAGTACTACGGTTTAAGCGTTTGTTTGTCAATGCAATAAAAGCACAGAAGTTGAGATGGCATTGTGATGAGAGAATATCTGATGGAAGGTATCTTCAACACCCGGCTGACTCTCAACAGTGGAAGAAAATTGACGAAATGTTTCCGCAATTCGGTAATGTTCCCCCTATAAACATTTGGAAGTGTATCTATAAACATTTGGTTGTGTATCTATAAACATTGTTCTTGTGACACCTCCTATTTTCCCCCTATTTTCTTATTTATGATTACTTAGGAATCACTTTTGGACTTTGGATATCAAGGTTTGACCCAAAATTGTGAATTAAATTTTTCAAAAATGTTTGAATAAAAACGATGGTACTGCTCATGGGTCTTTTTCTAAATTTCTGGTCTAACTTTGAAAAATCATAATTAATTCTAGAACATTTGAAATTGAATGATTCCAATTTCTAAATTTTTTTTATTAAGTGAACTATAGGGAACAAATACTCATTGGTTCCAAATCTTGCCCATTTGATACAGTTTATTCAAAAACCACATACTGTCCGAAATGGTTCCTTCCAGTTTTCCAGATTTTTTTCTCAAAATCATATCTCTCAAAATATACATCCAAATTTCACAAAATTTATATTATTTTAAAGCTCAGGATGTGTAGTTCCTAATTGGAAAATTTCAGCCCATTTGGAGCTTGTTTGCTATTTGAAACAGATTTGTTTTTCAGATTTGTTTGGAAAATTTTAGTTGCCACTTGAAACAGATTTGTTTTTCAGGGCCTTTGGAACCCCTTAACTTTGAAAACCAATTTTTGTTAAAATTCACCAAAACCTCTTTTTGGTTCCTTAACTCTTCTTAAACATGCATGACTATTCCCTTACCATTCCTTGTTGGTTTTAGTCCATTTTTAGGCATGCATCATCACACATTCACATGGTACATTGTGTAGAGGTCTAGGCTACAAACATGACAATAACTTCAAGAAAGTATGCATCTTAACCGTTTACACCAAAAACATGCAAGCAAAACATCATCTTCAAGCATCATTAACCTTTTCCTTACCCTTGCTTGAGCTTGCACCTACATGGTTAGTTATTGGATAATGAGATTTTGAAATCCCAATAGCAAAACTAGCTAAACAAAAGTATTGTGAATATGGATGTAACAACTTTTTAACAAACATATGAGCATGTGACATGTGATATGTTCAAACAACATTTTAATATGCATATGGACATAGCAATCAAGATCACATTTCATAACCACATCATTCACTTCATTCATCACAAAAATCATGCACCTTTCACAACCAACTTCATAAAGCATAAGTTTGGTTTAGTAGTCTTGCTATCTTTGTAAAGCTTCTCCTTTTTTTTTAACTTAACTTCAAAGTTCTTTAGGACCCCTTCCAAATGTGCTCTTGAGGGCTAAAAATCATAGTATAAGATCCATGTAAATACACAACCAACAAGTTGCCATAAAACTTGTAAAAACGCATAGAACTCTTTGTGGGTTTTTCAATAGGCCTAAAAGTTCAAGTCTTGGTTTTTATGGTTCCTTAAACTTCTAAAATCCATCTCTTGGCTTTACCCTATACAAAACATGATTTCAAAGCCATTGGAACCATCAAAACACTCAAAAACTCATTCCTTCCATTTCTCTTGCCTTGGCTGAAAAGAAGAAAGAAAAAGGGGAAAATGGGTTCTTTTCACTTTCTTCATGTAACCTTATGTTTTCTTGCTTCCAAAACCCTTCTCTTAGCTTTAATTAACTCAAAAACATCTCCTCTTAGATCACTCAAAATTTGGGCAGCACCTCCCCATAAACATGAGCTTCCCATATTTTTTTACAACAACTTAAAATCAACCAACAACAACCAACAATCTATCTTTTACCCTTCAAGGAAGAGCTTGCAACCATTTACTACTTTTAAAACCTTCTATTTTCCATTTTCAAATCTTGAAGTCCTAGCCTTTATCCTCAAAAAGGGAGGCTCATTCATGGAACAACTCAAGAGAAGGTAGTAATAGTGGCAAACTCAAGAAAAGAGGGAGATTAGGTTGCAAGAACATTTTACCTTGTATTATGGAGCTTGGGTTTCTTCTTTCTTGCTTGGGGAGGGAGTGTTTTCTAAAGAGAAGGAGGAGAAAAATCTGATGGTAAGAGAGAGAGATGGTGGCGTGAATTATGAGAGGAAAGAGAGAGGTTTTGCCTACATTAATTTGCTCTTGGAATAATGTGTGGTTGTGTGAGAAACTTGGTGACCAAGTAGCAAAATACTTGATCCACATTGAGCCACATCTCCTTGTCTCATCCTAGCTGAAAAAGTGACTTTTCAGACCCCCTAGGCATCAGATTTTGTTGGCTGGGCCTTTGTCCGGTCCAGTTACATGATCCGGTGACATGCATTTCCGTAAAATAACCTTTACGCGAGTAACTACCTTTTTACTTTTCTGAAGACTTTATCTCTCACGTGGTGTCATTCCCTAGGCCTCCTTGCCTAGGTGGCATAGTGTCCTAGTCCATAGCATCTCCGGGTTTCCCTCGTAACTAGTCAAGATTTCTCGATTTGCGTGCAACACCGTAAAACGGGCTTCCGGCGACCAATTTGACTTAAGGAGATGAAAAAATTCTATATTTTTCTCTGAGTCTCAAGCTCTTTTCCGTTCCTCAAAATTCTTTCCAGATTTTCCATAATTAATTTTTTAAGAAAATACTTTTTCGAGCTTTTTGGGCACTGTTGTTCTCCGTACAACGAAACTGCTAGCACTGGATACCGGGTAATAATTTTATTAATTACTTTATAACCCAAATAAAATTTTCTCAGTTCAGGTCTCTGTCATTTGAGGAAACTTGCTACCTAGAATAATTATTTCTTAGTCGTCCTTAACTCTGAAATCCCTTAATTACGAAAATGCCACTACATTTTCTACTTTTCTTAATTCCAACTTTACCCTTGGTTGAATTTGACATTTTTGGTCAAATTTATTTAAAATGACCATTTTACCCTTATTATTCAAGCCAAACGACCATTTTGCCCTTAGTCATTTTTACTTAAAATTCTCAAGACTAGGGAATTAGTCAATTATGATCTTTCTTTCCTTTAGGTATTTTTCTCTATATTTCTCCTTATCCATGGGCCTTATATTATCGCATAATTTACAGATCTAGCCTATAATTCGAGTAACAGAAATGCGGATATTACAGTACTCTTCTCCCTTATCTAGGTTTTGTCCCATTGGGTTTTCCTAGAAATTTTTTAATGAGACATATGTTTAGTCATTGACAAAGGGAGTGCTTTGAATATTATGTAGATGTCCATATCTCCCACTATTCCCAATTATATTTTATAGCCCCTTAATACCTCATGCAAGCTTTAATAGTTATTTACCTTGACGTTGTAAATTTGTGCATATAAATATAATGCATTACTGAATAATGGGAGATGATAATCTTTAGCGTAACTCCTATGTGCATCCCCTCCTCCTGCGCATTGCATCTTCTTCTTCTTCATCTTTCTCTCATCTATTTCCTTTCTCTCATTTAATTAGGGCTGGCCCAACTTGCCAGCCCGTCACTCGTTCTTTATTTTTATTTTTTAAAAAATATATTTTTATACTTTTTTGCTTTTTTATCTCAATATTTTTTACAAAGAAAAAAGTAATATTAAATTCTATTTTTAGAAAATCATTGAACACTTATTAATAGTATTGGAAAGAGAATAACATAAATATGAATCTTATAGGAAAAAGCTGGATAAAAAGGGAAAAGGAATTTATTTTTTAAAAAAAATAAGCCGCCAGCCCACCAACTGGCGGGTTGTTGGTGGGCTGGGCAGCCCGTGCGGGCCAGCCCACAACCCGCGGGCTGGCCCACATTCCCAACCCTACATTTAATTGACAACAAAACCTAATTAGTTGTTAATCTTTATTTTTAAGTTTTTAGGTTAAAAAGTATTTAAATTAAAGCCTAACATAGATATGGTATGATCTAAACATTCAATATGAACAACAAATCTTTTAAAATATACCAATATTATATTAAAGAATTAAATTTTATGCATGTTTTGTTGGCATTGAATCATAGAGTAACCATTAAGTTCATTTATTGCTATTTTTTATAGCTAAATAAATTGGTTTATCTTATTTAAATACATCCTATGATGAAAGAATGATGCAGAGAAAGATCAATTGAAATAGAAATATGAGACTATTTCCTTCAGACATAAATAAGAAGTTCATTTGAAAGTTTTTACATTTTACTTGAGCCGAACTACAAGGTCCAATTTTTTCCTCATGCATAAATTATTTTTTTCCCATAATATCCTTGTTTACATGCGCTTTTGAACTCTTCCATTCAATTTAAACAGGACAAATGTTTAAGATTATATATAATCCATTATTATATAAATATTTTTATTTTTTTTGTTCATTCAAGTTTGCATTGGAACCTGTCATATGCTCTTTTTGTTTATCATATGATAGTTAATAACAGTTATTTCCATCGTAAATTTAAAATAGAATTATAAAAGCAAGAAATTAATGAAAGGAAAAATAAAGTATATCAAATAAGTAAGAAATTAATGAAAGGTAAAATAAAGTATATCAAATAATAATTTTACCCTATTTCCCACAATTTTTGAAAATAATAAGAACTAATTTTTTAAGATTGAAAGTATTAATATTTTTATACATTTGAGTAGTCATTTTCATTTCTTTCTTTCTATCTTTATGCACGTAAGCAAACAGAAGTTATATTTGAAATAGAATACGTCCAAATTAAGAATTTAATATTGACTAACACGATTGAGAATGATCATTTGATTCCAGCCACACCATGCTTCGTTTTTCTTTTTCTTTCTTTTTCAATGAATAGAGGTGAAAGTCATTATGTGCTTCCTATGTTATCTCACGAGAAAGAAAAGAGTAACAGTAAGGCATGTGGAGTAAACCATTCCAATATGAAGAGAGAAGGAATGATTTAATGACAGTCAGGGACAGAATTCCCTAACAAGGTTTGAGTACCAGATGAGCTAATGAGAAGAGCAGAATGATAATCCTCCTTCTCTGCAATGTATTAGTAAAGATTAAAGAAGCAGTAAGGATTAGTAAATCTTGAAAGATAACAGTTTGGCATAGAGCATACATTGAAAGAATTAGCCAAATAATGGAATCAATGTTTGATAGTTCAAGAAGTACAACAATAGAGATGTGGCCTGAGAAGAATGAGTAAGAAGTACGAAAGAAAAAGGGAATGTAGCCTGATAAAGCTAACAGTTATAAGTTAAGGTGATATGAAAAGATAAGTTCTAGAAAAGTGCTAGAGTAACAAAAAGGAATAAGCAAGATCTCATAAAACAACATTGGTTTCAATAGTTAGTCTTGGGGAATTATCAGTCTAGTTAGTATTGAGGATAGATAACTTATTCTTAACCCATGTTCCATGGTCTAAGGGTTTCTAAAGAGTAAGAATGACTCCCTTCATAATGTTTGCAAGGGTCTGGGACCAAGCCTACTGAATGGCACTGATTCACTCAAGGTCATAATGGACCTCAATAAAGAAGCCTATGAAGAGGCTTGGAGTCAAAAGTATGATTCTATTCTTAGAACAAGAGAATGAGATGACCAGGAAAGGGCTCAAGATAAGAAAATGTCCTCATGACGAATAGCTAGTACAGAGAGAGTACCCTTAACTATTTTCTTAGATAAGCCAGATGTCAATTAGAGTGAGCTTATTCCAATTCCCAAAAAGTGGAAAGTAAAGAAAGTTAAGTACATGGTAGAGCTGTAAGTCCTGAATAAGTTATAATTAGGCCAGCTAAAGAGCAAGATGAATCGAAGAAGCAAAGAATGTTAGAAAGTTTCAAAGATTGTAACTTAAAGCCTCCAGCATAAGCGTGAATGGATAATCATGAGGCTAGTTAAATGATGAGAGATTTAGATCATAAAGTAAAATTTTATCTGAATGATGAAAGGGCCGAAGAGCCAAGGGAAGTAAGAGATCTCAAAAGTTCCCTAATGAAATGCTAAGATTCGGAATGCTAAAGTTCAATAAAGGATGTTATATCCCTCCAAAGCCTATTATGAGACTATGGGAATGAAGAAAAGAAAGAGAATAAGAAAAGCCCTTTTTGATTAAATGAACTCACCAAATAATGAAAGAAAAAGACTAAAGAGTGAGTTAAGTGCAAAGATGTAGACAGTGTCAGATAGTTAAAGTGAGCAAATAGTAAGGCTAACTAAAGGAGATGGCCAATGAATGTGAGGTAGCAAATAAGATTTGCCTCAGAAATTTTATCTTTGAAATGAATGGTCAGTCAGTAAAGGTTAAGAAACCTAGCAAAGGAAGAAATTGGCATGTTTCTGAACAGCAATTGAATGGCTAATAAGATAAATCCAATAGAGATGTGACTAACAAGTAAGTCAGCAATGCCAATAAGAGAAGATGACCATTAAAGCTAAGGGTGGGGATCATATATTTTTGAAAGATATCTCCAATAATGAAGGTCAGATCAGTCTTCAAGATTAAGAAGCTTAGCTAAAGATGTGCTGAGAACATAAAAGCTAAAGACAATAGTTATCGTTTGGCCTTACCCCTAAGGACGACTCAAATGTGCCAGGAATTTCCTATTTCCCAGTTAAAGGTGATCTAGCAAGGGCTAGTATACCAGAGAAAGTTATTAGGGGAAACGGAATGGAAGATAAGAGCCAAAAGTTTAAAGCCATTTAACTCGAAGGATTAAATTTTGAGGACGAAATTTATTTTTAAGGGGGAAGGAAATGTAATATCCCAAATTTTGTATACTGAAATAAAGGCCAAACTGATGAATTAAGAAATGATTTGAGCCTCGTAAATAAGAAAAATAGAAAGGAAAATGCCTATAGACAAGAAAGGATAATCGACTAAGTCCCTAGTCTTGAAAATTCTAAGTAAAAATGACCAAAGGGCAAAATGGTCATTTGGCCTAATAACAAGGGTAAAATGGTCATTTGGAATAATAAGGCATAGGGCAAAAAAATGTCATCAAATAATAAGGACATTTTGGTAATTTGGTCAAAAGTCAACCAAAAAGTCAATGTTGATGAAAAAGTCAAAGTCAACTCAAAAGTTAAAGTTGACAAAAAATATCAAAGTCAACCAATGGTAAGGTTGGAATTAAGAAAAAGTAGAAGATGTAGTGGCATTTTGGTAGTTAAGAGGAAAGTAAGATAAGTAATGGCATTTCCGTAATTAAGAGATTTCGGAGCTAAGGACGACTGAGAACTAATTATTTGAGGTAGCAGGAGTTCTCAAATGCCGGAGACTCAAACTGAGAAAAGTTTAGTTGGGTCATAAAGTAATTAATAAAATTATTAACAGGTGTTCGGTGCGGGCAGTTTCAAAGTACAGAGAACAACAGTGTCCAAAAGCCCCGAAAAAGTATTTTCTTAGAAAATTAATTACGAAAAATCCAGGAAGAATTTTGAGAAACAGAAAAGAGCTAGAGAATCAGGGAAAAATATAAAATTTTTCCATGTCCTTAAGTCAAATTGGCCACCGGAAGCCCGTTTTACGGTGTTGCACACAAATCGAGGAATCCTGACGATTTACGAAGAGAGCCAAGGGTATTTTGAGGAAGGGATGACACCAACTAGGAAAGGAGGCCTAGGGAATGGCACCACATGAGAGATAAAGTCTCCAGAAATGTAAAAAAGTAGTTACCCGTGTAAAGGTTACTTTACGAAAATGCGTGCCATCGGATCAAGTAACTAACCGGGCAAAGGCCTAGTCAGCCCAACCAAGCTTCCAGAGGAAGCCAAAGAGCACTTTTCAGCAAGGAATAAGACAAGGACAAGTGGCATAATATGGATCAAGTGTTTCAAGTCTTGGTCCCCAAGTTTTAACACCATCCACACATTCATTTACCATGTAATTGTAAAAAACACAAATTCCCTCTTTCCTTCTCCATTTGGACGTCCTCCCTCTCTCTCTCCTTGGGCAGATTTTTCTCTCCCTTCTCTCTAGCCAATAGCACCATTCCCAAGCAAGAAGAAGAAGATCCAAGCTTCCATAACACAAGGTAATGTGTTCTTGCAACCAAATCCCCCTCTTTTCTTGAGTCTTGCAACCATTTACTACTACCTTTTCTCTTGGGTTGTTCCTTGAATGAGCTTCTCTTTTTAAAGATGATGGCTAGGACTTCAAGAGTTGAAAATGGAAAGGTGAAGGCTTTTAAAAATGGTAAATGGTTGCAAGCTCTTCCTTGAGGGGTAAAAGATAAGATGTTGGTTGTTGTTCGTTGATTTAAGTTGTTGTAAAAATTATGGAAAGCTTAAGTTTATGGGGAGGTGCTGCCCAAATTTTGATTGATCTAAGAGGAGATGTTTTTGAGTTAATCAAAGTTAAGAAAAAGGGTTTTGGAAGCAAGAAAACATAAGGTTACATGAAGAAAGTTGAAAAAACCCATTTTCCCCTTTTTCTTTCTTCTTCTCGGCCAAGGCAAGAAAAAATGGAAGGAATGAGTTTTTGAGTGTTTTGATGGTTCCAATGGCTTTAAAATGATGTTTTGTGTAGGGTAAAGCCAAGGAATAGATTTTAGAAGTTTAAGGAACCATAAAAACCAAGACTTGAACTTGTAGAACTCTTGAAAAACCTACAAGAAGTTCTATGCGTTTTTACAAGTTTTATGGCAACTTGTTGGTTGTGTATTTACATGAGTATTATACCATGATTGTTAGGGATTTGAGACTTCCAAGAGCATATTGGAAAGGTTATTCAAGAGAGCCATAAAGTGAAAAAGGAAAAGCTAAGATCTTGAGATAGCAAAACTACTAATCTCCTTTTATGTTTATGAGAATGAGTTGTGAATGTTACATGAATTTTTATTATGATTAAAGTGCATGACTTGTGTATGAAATGTGACTTTTGTGCTATGGCCATATGTGTAACACCTCCTATTTTCCCCCTATTTACTTGTATTAATTCACTTAAGAATCACTCTTGAGCTTTGGATATCATGGTTTGACCCAAAATTATGAACTAAGTTTTTCAAAAACGTTTACGTAAAAAATGCTGGTACTGTTCACGAGTCTTTTTCCAGATTTCTGGCCCAACTTTGAAAAATCATAACTAATTTTAGAAAATTCGAAACTGAGTGATTTCAACTTCCAAATTTTTATTATTAAGTGAAATATAAGGGGAAAATACTCATTGGTTCCAGTTCTTGCCAATTTAATACAGTTTACTCAAAAACCGTAGCAATATTCAAATGGTTACTGTCAGTTTTTCCAGTTTTTCCCTTAAATTTGAAAAACCATATCTCTTAATGTACACATTCAAAATTTGCAAAATTTATATCATTTTAAATCTTAGGATGTGTAGTTTCTGACTGGAAAATTTCAATCCATTTGAAGCTTGTTTTCTATTTTAAATCGCCACTGGAAACAGATTCATTTTTCAGGGCCTTTGGAACCCCTCAACTTTGAAAACCAATTTTCTTTGGTTACCAAAACCTCTTTTTAGTTCATGATCTTAAATCTAACATGCATGATTAGTCTCTTATCCTTCTTTATCCTTTTTAGCTCATGATCATGCATGCATCATCCCATATTCATATGTTCTTCATGTTGTAGCTATGTTACAACCATAACAACTTCAAAGAAAAATAGCATCTTGCATATTTACACAAAACAAGCAAGCATATGAATCATCATCTTCAAGGATCAAGAACCCTTTCCTTACCCTTGCTTATGCTTTCACCTACATGGTTAGTTGGATAATGAGATTTTGAAATCCCAATAGCAAAACTAGCTAAACAAAAGCATTGTGAATGTGCATCTAACAACTTTAAAACAAGTATATGAGTATATAACATGTGATATGTGCAAACTTCATTTTATATGCATATGGCCATAGCAATTAAGATCACATTTCATACTCATACCATACTTCATTTATCACAAAAATCATGCACCTTTCACAACCAAAGTTCACAAAACATAAGTTTAGTTTAGTAGTCTTGCTACCTTTGCTAAGATTTTCCCTTTTTACTTGAACTTCAAAGTTCTCTTGGATTCCTTCCAAGTGCTCTTGGAAGTCTCAACTTCCTAAAGATCATGTCATAATATGCACTTGATTTTCCAAACAACATCATGGAAGAAAACTTGCACAAAAACGCAATAAAGCTTCCTCTTGCATTTTCAAGACCCTTACAAGTTTAAGACTTAACTTTTATGGTCTTTAATGCTTCTTAAATCCCTTTCATATTTTTACCCTACACAAATCTTCATTTTTAAGCCATTGGAAGCTTTAGAATCATCAAAATCCCACTCCTCCTATTTTTTACAGCTTTTCGAAAAAACAGAAAAAAGAAGGGTTTTGGATTTTTCAACTTTTGCTCATGAATGCTTGTGTATTATTGCTTCCAAATCATGATTCAAGCATCAAAATACTCAAACGTATTTTCCATTTCAAGATCTCACATGGACAGCACCTCCCCATAAACTTATGGTTTCCAAAGTTTCAACAACAACTCCCAACAATAACCAAAACAACAACAACCAACATCAACCACTCTTTTACTACTTGAAGAAGAGTTTGCAACCTTTTGTCACTTTAAAAACCTTTCCTTTTCCACTTTAACCTTTTGAAATCCTTGCCTCTCATCTTCAAAAAGAGAGACTCGTTCAAGAAATCAAACCATTAGAAAGGTGAAAGAGGTTGCAAGTTACAAGAAAGGAGGTTGCTTGGATGAGTTACCTTGTGTTTTGGAAGCTCTCTTCTTCTTCTTCTTCTCTTGGGAGCTCAAAGTGACGAAAATTTCAGACCTTTGGGGAGGGAGAATGGCCAGCCAAGAATGGGAAGAGAGAAGGAGAAAATGTCTTATGAAAAGTCTTCTTGAAAAATGAATGGTTAGGATTTAAACTTGATGACCAAGTTTTCCTCTTGAAGCTTGAGATCTTGCTACTTGTCAAACTCTTGTGGTGAGTCAAAAAGTGTCATAATTACTCTCAACCACCACATTAATGACTTAGTTGGGCTGACTAGATCCATCCTGTCCAGTTACTTGATCCGGTGGTACGCATTTCCGTAAAGTACCCTTTACGCAGGTAACTACTTTTTTACTTTTCCGGAGACTTTATCTTTCGTGTGGCGCCATTCCATAGGCCTCCTTGCCTAGATGACATCATGTCCTAGTCCATAGCATCTCCCGGTTTCCCTCGTAATTCGTCAGGATTCCTCGATTTGCGTGCAACACCGTAAAATGGGCTTCCAGCGGCCAATTTGACTTAAGGACATGGAAAACTTCTATATTTCTCCCTGATTCTCAATCTATTTTCCATTCCTCAAAATTCTTTGTGGATTTTCCGTAATTAATTTTCTAAGAAAATACTTTTTCGGGCTTTTTGGGCGCTGTTGTTCTCCGTACAGCGAAACTGCCCGTACCGGATACTGAGTAATAATTTTATTAATTACTTTATAACCCAAATAAACTTTTCTTAGTTTGAGTCTCTGGCATTTGAGGACTCCTGCTATCTCAAATAATTATTTCTCAGTCGCCCTTAGCTCCGAAATCTCTTAATTACGAAAATGCCACTACTTATCTTACTTTCCTCATAATTACCAAAATGCCACTACCTTTACTACTGTTTCCATAATTACTAAAATGCCATTACTTTTTCTACTCGTTCATAATTCCAACTTTACCCTTGATCCAATTTTGAAATTTTTGGTCCGCTTTGCCATTTTGTTAACTTTGACTTTTCTGGTCAACTTTGACTTTTTGTTTACTTTTGACCGAATTACTAAAATGTCCTTATTATTTGATGATATTTCATGTCCTAGGCCTTTTAATCAAAATGACCATTTTACTCTTGTCATCTAGGCGAAAGGACCATTTTGCTCTTTGGTCATTCTTACTTGAAATTCTCAAGGCTAGGGACTTAGTCGATTATCCTCTTTCTTATTTAGGCATTTTCCTTTCTGTTTTTCTTTTCTATGGGTCTTAAACCCTTTCATAATTCATCAGTTTGGCCTTTATTTCTATTTACAAAATTTGGGATATTACAATATGCATGCTAAAGTGAAGTTTGATGTGTCACATATTTATATAATCATACACATGCCTTAAAGTTATGTATGCACATTCACAATGTTTTGATTATGTGATTTTGCTATTGGGATTCCCAAATCTCATTCCCCACCAACTAACCATGTAGGTGGAAGCTCAAGTAAGGGTAAGGAATTGGTTAATGATGCTTGAAGATGATACCTTTGCTTGCTTGATTTTGTGTAAATATATGAGATGATACTCTCTCTTTGAAGTTGCTATGTTTGTAACTTAAACCTCTACAAGAAGAATCATGTGAATGGTTAATGAAGCATGCATGAAAATGGACTAAAAGTAACAAGGAATGGTAAGGAATAACCATGCATGTTCAAGGTGGATGAATGAACCAAAAAGAGGTTTTGGTGAATTTTAAGAAAAATGGGCTTCAAGGTTAAAGGGGTTCCAAAGGCCCTGAAAAATGAACCTGTCTCACGTGAGAATTAAAAATATCAAACGAGCTCCAAATGAGCTGAAAATTTCTAGTCAGAAACTACACATCCTAAGCTTTCAAAGTATATAAATTTTGCGAAATTTGTATGTGTATTTTGAGAGATATGATTTTCCAATGATTGAGGTAAAATCTAGAAAACTGGAATGAACCATTTCGGACAGTATGTGGTTTTTGAATAAACTGTATCAAATGGGAAAGAATAGGAACCAATGAGTATTTTTTTACCTATAGATCACTTAATAAGATAAATTTAGAAATTGGAACCACTCATTTTCGATTTTTCTAGAATTAATTATGATTTTTCAAAATTGGGCCAGAAATCAGGAAAATGGGTTTGTGAACAGTAACAACGTTTTTAAAGAAAAAGAAAAATTTTCAAGTTCACTAAAAAGGCCAATTTGAGTTATCCAAGGTCCAAGAGTGGTTCATAAGTGATCCAATAAGAGGATATAGGGGGAAAATAGAAGGTGTTACAATACCTAAGTTAAGGTATACTCAAAATATTATACATGTGTTGCATTTAAGTGACAATCCTTTCAGCAATGGACTGTTTCTGGATTTTTCAAGTTTTTCAAAACTTACAAGTTTAAAGCTTGGGAACGCTAGTCTTCATGGGTCACTTAATGAAACACATCTTTCAACCCTATCTAATTTAAGAGCTTTAGAAGTGTCCCAAAATCCTATTCTTTTCAACATCAGTTCAAATTGGGTACCACCTTTTCAATTGGAAGAATTTTCAGAAGCATCATGCAATTTTAGTGCCCACTTTCCAAGGTGGTTAAAATATCAAACGGAGCTTCAGATGTTGGATATTTCTAATGCGTCGATTTCAGATTTGATTCCTCAGTGGCTTTGGCTGAATTCTTTCTGCTATTTAAATCTTTCCTGTAACAGACTTTTTAGAGAGTTGCCAAAATTATTCTTTGAAAATGATGGTTATAGTTGGGATTTGAGTTTCAACAATTTGTTTGGTCCCCTGCCATATTCTCCACCAAATGCAACAATGTTGCTTCTCTCGAATAATATGTTTTTAGGAACCATATCTTCCATTTGTGCAACATTTCAACCACTATTATATTTCCTTGATATCTCAAACAATGTTTTGTCCGGTAGATTTCCTGATTGCTGGGGGCAACTTCCAAGCTTGAAGATTCTAAGGTTGAAAAACAATCACTTCTATGGGGCAATACCGAATTCACTTGGTACTTTGAACAATCTTCGATGTCTCCATCTGAATAACAATAAACTCTCTGGAAATTTGCAATCTTTGATGAATTCTTCGAACTTGAACTTCATTGATTTCGGGACGAATAATTTGCATGGAAAATTACCATCATGGATAGGCCAATACTTGCACAATTTGATTGGTTTACGTTTGCGAGAAAATAAGTTGCAAGGAAGTATTCCTACAAATTTATGCAATCTGCCACATTTTTAAATCTTAGATCTCTCAAAAAATAAGATGACAGGAGATATACCTCATTGCTTTGGTGATTTGAGTGCCACGTCAAATATAACTTCTCCAAGCCAAGAAATTTTTAATTATTATGTTCCAACATCACAAATCATAATTGACAAAGCAACGTTGTCTTGGAAAGGACAAGATGCTTAACAGGGGAGATCCCAAGTGGCATAACTAAACTTGTGGCATTGGCTTCCCTAAACCTGTCATTCAACAATTTCAAAGGTTCCATTCCTTTCAACATGGGTCGAATGCAAAGGTTGGAATCACTTAATTTGTAAAACAATTCTCTTTCTGGTGAAATCCCTATCAGCTTCTCAAGTTTGAGTTTTCTCAGTGTCTTGAGATTATCCTTCAACAATTTGTCAGGCAAAATACCGACTGCGACCCAGCTTCAAGCCTTTAATGCATCCAATTATATGGGAAACAAGGGGCTTTGTGGCCCACCACTTACAGAGAGATGTCCAGAAGATGGAAGATCATATTTGAATTCCAATCCAAGTTATAACATGGATGCCGATGGAGGCGATAATCTCATAAGCTTTGGGTTTTATGTAAGCTTGGCTCTTGGCTTCATCATTGGATTTTGGGGAGTTTGCGGGACTTTGATTCTCAAACATTCATGGAGGCATCGCTTCTTTCAATTATTGGAAAACATGAATGATTGGATTTATGTTCATCTTGCTATTCTAAAGGCAAAGGTAAAGAAAAGATTCCAAGACTAATAGGT
The DNA here is from genome assembly GCA_025593235.1 of Vachellia pachyceras. Lineage (NCBI taxonomy): Eukaryota > Viridiplantae > Streptophyta > Magnoliopsida > Fabales > Fabaceae > Vachellia > Vachellia pachyceras. Next base: position 16,780 of record JANTPZ010099033.1, read on the forward strand.
ACGTAAGCATCTTTTTATGCAATTTTGTGATACCATAATAATAATTAAGATTCAATCACCGCATTATTGTTATTCGTTGTAATGAGGATATATGATCAAACTTGACAATCATAAGTTCAAAGTTTAATATATATATATATATTTTAATTCAAAAAATTTCCTATTACATTTGTCATTGTTGTTCTTGTCTAACACATGTGAATTATATACAAGCGTATATATAATATACATTTTGTATAATTCGTGAATGTGTGATGGACTTTGATTGATCATGTAGATGTTTAAACAAAGTAGCGGAGATTCTAATCTTGTTGGCCAGACTTCAACTATTGGGTTGGTGAAGGAGTAAGAATGGATCTGATCTCTTGTACTTTCTTGTTTTGTTTAGATTTCTTTCTCTTTATGTTTTGTTATGTTAAGAGTGTTCGGCAAATAAAGTGAGTATTTCAAATATCCAATAACACTGATCCAAATCTTATCATTATGAAAAGTACAACTTTACCGAAGATCAAATTCAGAATTATTATTATTATTATTAGTAGTATTATTACTGTTGATGACTTTATTGTTGTTCATGTTTATTTAATAAAAACTTATTTTATTTTACTTCTAGTTCGAATAATGAATAATTTGAATATGGACAGTTTGGAAATAAGAGGAACAAATACATGTTGACAACTGAAGCTAATGTTAACCGAAAGAGACATTGATTATTCAAAAAGGCTAAAAAATAATTAAATTGAATTCACTTCTATAAATTATTACGTTTATACAATTAATCACTCACTACCTTCTACTACTTTCAAGATTATTCTATTAAATAAACTCAAGATAATGGATCCAACTGCAAAGATAATATATTAAACCTTTTTTTTAATGTTTTGGTATAAGAAATGCAATTTATTACATTCTAACACACATAATATGTGATTTCCACACTAGATTCTAAAAGCATATCTACTACCCTACTTGGTAGTGTGCATAACGACGTTGTACCGTTGAAGGCAATATTATCTGATATATTGACCAATCTTATTTCTGTCTCTTTCATTTTCTCATTTTTTGGTGACATTTACTCTGAGTTTTTTTTTCCTTTTTGAATCGAAGACAAAATCATAAAGCAAGGAAGGTTAGGAGAACAAGACATTGCTACTGTTATTATGCAATTTTAAGCTAATTTTAAGCTACAAACTAAAACAATTATTGCAAATAAATTTTAATTTCATCAATTGATTCCTCATTATGTAATTTGCATCATCTTACTTGAATTTTGATGAAAATTGTTTTGAAGGAACAAAAAAGTATAATTTTATAAAATATTAAATATCAACCATCTATTGCCTAATTCAAATGTAGAGATGAGATGCTGGGAAAAATGAGAAAAAGGAAAACGAAAAAGAAAGGATCTCCTTCCATGAAACAAGTTATAATAGGAAGGAGAGCCTTCTCATGTACTCATCTCAAAAGAAAATGAACTTTTATACTCTATCCAGTCAAAATAGGATCTATTTACTTAATTTAAATAGATTAATCATGTAACTTAAGTTAATTAAAATAGTATTTTTTTTCTGAAACATAGTAATTCATCTTCCTTAATTCTCTACTTCCCTCTTTTACCTGATTATTGTTGAGGGGTAATCAATATTGGTAATTTAAAAAAAGAGACAAAAATGAACAATAAGTTATACATTTAGAACCTAGATAAAGTCATCAATTAGGTACCGCAATAAGGACAGGAGGATTACCCTTTTTCTAACTTTCAAAGTGGAATTTCTTTTTTAAAGTTTAACAATGAAGTGGTTGCAATATTTTATTTTCAGTAAAGTATATAAGTGTGTTTATCTATTTAATATATCTTATTATAACTTGTACACTTATCTATAAAAAGATAATTTCACAAAAATATACTCTAAAATAAAAAAAACATAAGGCAGCAATTATAGTAATGCCAGTAATCTTCAATGACTGCTATTGACAACTTTATTGCAAAGTTTTGTTGTCAATGGTTAATATACGCCTGAAATCAAAAGAAATAGTGATAAATTTAAAAGATAACGCTCCAACTAAATTAAAACCTAAGTTGTTAGTATTTAATTTTAAATGTTTAGGTTAAAAAGTATTTAAATTAAAATCTAACATAGATGTGATCCGTTATAAACATTCAATTTCAACAAATCTTTTAAAATATATCGATATTATATTAAAGAATCATTACTACAGAGTATAGTTGTCACTACTGAAATTCGCGCCCTTTTTTAAAAAAAGGGAGTAAAAAATGAAGCTGGTATACTTTTGTTAAATAGGGTGCCAAAAGTCACATTTTGTCCATATATGTTAAATAGGGTGCCAAAAGTCACATTTTGACGCCCCACCTTAAGATAGGGCGCCAAAAGTCACACTTTTGGTGCCCTAAATCCATATAGGGTGCCAAAAGTGTAACTTTTGACACCCTATTCAACATATAGGGCGCCAAAAGCCCTTCTGACACGACAAGACATGCATTGATAGCGCGCAGACCACCACTTCCCCATGTATAGAGTAGACCGGCCACACCTCCCCGCTCGGCTTCTATCTTCTCCCTTCTCCCGTGTGATCTAACCTCACTCAAGCGTCGCTGTGCCCAACCTCGTCCAAGTGTCGTCGTCCAAGCGTCCTGATTCTTCCAAGCGTCGTCGTCTCACCGGCTGTCTTCTTCTTCTCTAGTTCTCAAGTTGGCTTGCAGGTTAGATTCTTCACTGTTTCGCTATACATGTATGTCTCTTGTTTTAATCTTGCTTGCGTATCTTCTTATTCTCATTATAATGAATTACTCATTTACCATGACAGTGAGAGTTTATCTTTTCATTGTTCTTGTTCTATTTTCCAGTTTGCATGAGCTTTCTTGCTAGAAGGAGGCATTAGTGATTGTACTCTCTCATTTCCAGCTAGTAAAGAGGATATACGGCCACTCATAACTTGGTTATTTGCGGGTTCCATCTACAATCTTACTCTTTTCTGCTCAAGTCATTGTCATAGAGTTTTGGTTCATTTCATTATGCATTAATGAATTTTGTATTTCTCTGCCACAATGACTTTTGCTTATAATCCTAATATGTTTTTATTATGTCTAGCATTGATCTGGTGTATAAAATAGAACTGTAAACTAAATCAGACAGTAAAGGGGTTAAATAAAATTGCGAAGAATTTTTTTTAAAAAAAATATACACATACGGCACCCTATATACCAATATAGGGCGCCGTAGATCTATCCTACGGCGCCTTTCATCATATAGGGTGCCGTAGGCCCTAACTTTCTACTCCCCTCACATATGCGTCCCCCCGAAAAAGGGTGCCAATTGGGTTCAAAAATAGGGCGTAAAAGTATATTTTGTATTAGTAATTAAATTCTATGCATGTGTTTGATGGCATTGAACCGGAGAGTCAACATTAAGTTCATTTATTGCCATTTTTCATAGAGAAATAAATTAGTCTATCTTATTTAAATACATGCTATTATGAAAAAAATGATGCAGTGAAAGATCAATTGAAATAGAAATATGAAACTATTTCCTTCAGACATAAGTAAAAAGTTCATTTGAAAGTTTTTAGTTTTTCATTGAGCCGAAATACAAGGTCCAATTTTTTCCCCATGCATTAATTTTTTTTTACTATAACATCCTTGTTTACATGGGCATTTGTATTTTCACGCGTCAAATGTTAACCATTAAATGATATGGTCACTTTTGTAAAACGCCATAAATTCTTTACATATTATTAATTAATTTCTAGAAAGTAATTGGTTTACTATCCATCCAATTTGGGGGGTAATCTTAGGATTTTTTCTTCAATATTCGTCAGCTTTCTTTATCTTTCATGTACAATAAATTATCCAATGGGAACGATTTTTATCCTTAGCCATATAAAGAACCTTAATATGTATGTGCATATATATCACTTGTTGTAATTTTATTTTTCATTGAGTAAATTGAACGTTAAACAATATCACGTCTCATCGAATTGTAAAATTTTAAGAAATATACACACACACACGCACACACATAGTTGTGGGCCAACTGAGTGGCCTTCCTTTCCTCTTTCTTGACATGAAATAGTTCTAAGTTAATTTTTAATTTTATAAAACGATAATTTACCCCCAAAAAATACTCTAAAATAAAACGATAAGGCGACGAGGGCGATCTAATTTAAATGTTCAAATGTTAATCTTCAATTTTAAATTTGTAAGTTAAGATAAATTTAAATTAAAACCCAGCATAGATGTGGTCTGATCTAAACTTTCAATTACTAAGATCCATAGGTTAATAATAATTTCAATAAAATGAAAAGAAATTGATCGTGATTTATATTTTATATGTGAATATTGGTTCACACCAGAATAAATCATGTTTACACTGCTAGAAATGAATCACACAAGTCAAGTCAATGCATGCCATGACAACATCCTATTTCTACTTACTCAAACTCCTCTTGACTCTCAAGGGACCTAAAACCCTTAATTTTGCCAAAATTAAATCCAATGCTTATAAAATTATTTTCTCACTTATACCCTAAACAATTTTTCTTTCTAAATCCATTGGAAGTATCAAAATCATCCAAATCCACTTCCCTCCTCACTTTCCAGGTCTGGTGGAAACACTAAACAAATAAGGGAAAATGTGATTTTGAAGATTTCTTTGCAAAGATTTGCATAATCTGGTTTCTAGTCCATTTCCTAATAATTATTTAACACAAAATCAATTGTCCATATATGCAGATCAATTTCATGCAGTAGCCTATGAAAAGTGATTTCATACCAGAATCACAAACAAGCTCAAATAAACTCAAACCAAGCATTAACATGTAGCAAAATAAGCATAGAGTTTATTCGAACAACTTATCATTTCCAATTTTTACTCTTTCTTGCTTTCTTACTTTAGCTCCTTTTCAAACCCTCTCTTGAGTCTCTTCAATTACAGAACAAGAGGGGAAAACAAACCGATCAAATGGAAGAACTAAGTGCATAGATCAATCCTAGGGAAAATCAAGCTTGAATAACCAACTTACCTTGATTTTGTCTTGATTTCACTTCTCCTTCTTGTTCCTAAGCCCACGGTTTGCTCATCCTTCTTTCTCTCCTTGTGCTGTTCGAAATATGGCAGAAAATGGAGCTAGAAAGTGGTTTAAAAATCTTCCCAAGTCACTTAAAGCTTGTGGGGTCCAAGCACACTGATAAGTCAACTTTGCTTTAATGTAATTCACCACTTATGTTAATATCTCTTCTAGCTTTCTTCTTTAAATAAGAATAGCACAAGTGACACAAACATAAGCCCTATAATCTCCTTTATGAAAATAAGATTACCTTATGGGTACTTTATGTTTGCTTTATTCAATAACTTTCTACCAGAAATACTTTTTAGGGATTTTCTAATTACTTGATCAATTCAATGTCATTAAAAATTCCCATAATTGTTTTGCTCCTCTTACCAATTTTCTTTTCTCAAGTGTCATTTTGGATGTGCTTTCAATTAATTTTTTAAGAAAACCATAATTCAAAGTTTTTTTGACCTTTTCTTTTCGTTCCAGCAAACTGCTTCTGACTTTTTCATGAAATCAATTTTATAAAATACTACAATTTCTGAGCTATTTTTCTTACTTTGAAATCAACTATATGGGAACCTTAGATATTTTAAATAATTATATTTGACTAATTATTTATCAAATAGTCAATGTTAAATAATCTTTAAAATTCCAATAAAGATTTTTTTGGTCACTCTGAACTGAGCCAGGCCTCAATTACTGATTAGCGAATTTTTCTCTTTCTTTTGGGACTCCATGAAATTTTCTTCTATTTTAGTCAAACTTTGACCAAAATACCCTTTGACTTTTCTTTATTTACCAAAATACCCTTGAATATCCTAAATGGCAATTTGGTCTCTCGAATTTAAAAAATTCCACATAGTCTCAGTTTTAAAATGGCACTTAGGTCATTGAATTCCAAAATGATGCCTTAGTCCCTTACTTTTTCAAATTGACCATTTTGCCCTTATCTTCTCTACACTTGTCATAATGGCAATTTTTATTCTTCCTTTCCCTTCATTTCCCTTCCTTTCATCCTATCCCTTAGTTATTTTTTAGCTACTGGTTTATCCTTTGTATTAATTACCGAAAACCTGGATTTTACAATTGCACTTTTACCCTTCATTTCCTTTCCTTTCATCTTCCGGACCCTTGATTAATCTTTACTTACTCATTTAGCCTTTATATTCATTTATCAAAAACCTGGATATTACATTATGAACTTTGCTTGATCATGTAGATTGTTAAAAGAAAGTAGCAGAAATTCTCATCTTGTGGCCACATTTCAACTATTGGGTTGGTGAAGGAGCAAGGATGGATCTGATCTCTTGCACTTTCTTGTTTTGTTTAGATTTCTTTCTCTTCATATTCTTGTTTTGGTGTAAGTTGAAAGCTAGGTTACTAGCCAGCTTTTGTAAGTTCCCCAATCCCTATTGAGAGTGTTCTGCAAATAAAACGAGTGTTTCAAATATTCCATAACACTGGGCCAAATCTTGTCATTATCAAAAGTGAGATACAATTGTTAATAAAACATTTTATATAGAGTAAGATAAATAACAAAAACGAAAATACGTGCACGCACACACGTACACACAGATACGTGCACGCGCGCGCGCACAAAAATCAAGAACAACAACAAAATTGCGGATTGGTGAGCATTGTTAAGCAAGAGATGCAACTCTTTGGCAAATATCTCCATGCGTTCTTGTGGGGAAGCAAACATGAACGATTCTACCTTCCTCACCTTTACTAACTGTATATCCATAGAAAAGGTGAATCCTTAAAAAGTGCCAAGTCCACTCAAAGCATGACCACCATACACTGCCTTGCCCCAACCAAAATCGACATCCTTAAATCCAAGTCATGAGAAATCCGAAACAATAAACGACCTCACTGTCGTAAACTCGGTCGTCCTCTACTCACCAACAGATCAGCCACAGACTAAAAATACTCTCCATTCGTTAGATCCTTCGATTTCCTCTTCTCCGACAGTTGAAACCGCTGTCGGGAACACGATGGCATTCCTGTAGAAACCTTTCGATGATGGAGGGTTGAATCTATCACGTTCTATGCGCGCATTAGCGAGGAACATGAGACAAACATCGTCTTGTGGATCAAGTTTTAAGGCTTTCGCACTACGACAATACCAGAGACATGCAGTGACAACATCGAATGAGGTTGAGTGAGAGAGATATTTGGAGAGAAATCTACGGAGGGAAGAGACCCGGTTGGTCAAAGAAGAAAGAACGATGAAGGATGGTTGTGGAGAGGATAGGGTTTTCGACAACCCCACCGTACTCATGGTGGGTGCATATGACGTTTGGTGAGTCTCTTGCCTTTGGAAGATCTCTGTTCGACACTGGTAGGATCGAAGGTTGGGCAATTTCAGAGATAGTGTTCATGAATTGGGTAATTCCAGGTCCATCGCTCATCCTATGGTTCATGCGAAGACCAAATATGAAGCGACCACACCTGAGACGTATTACCTGTATCATTAATATAAACATGGATCATATAATCAGCGTACATCAACATTCGTAGCTCTGATATGAAATATTATTTCCATTTCAAGATTTTACTTTGATCTTGAACACAAGGTCCTATTCGGTATGAAATTTTTTCTTTTTAGTACCCTTTATACACATTAAATTTTAATCATTAAATGGCCGTTTGGTAGGAGGGATTTGGAGAGGAAGAGGGGGAATATTTTTATAAGCTGGACATAAAAAATAGAGAAATTGAATTAAAAGTTTTTACTTATTTTTTCTTACTCTTTTATCTTACATGTTGTCTATATCAAAAAAAATTTAAAATCAAATTCACAAAAAAATTTTCTCCCATTCTATTTCCTCCAAATCCCTCATACCAAAAAAAAATATGTAAATGGCAATATTTTTTTATCTATGTGAAAAGTATTAGAAATGACTTATAACAGAAGTAGGATATCGTTTATTCTAATTATTCTGATGGGTCAAAGCCGTGTTCATGGGTCCGTAAATAATTCTTCAAGGATACGACGTGAATAAAAATTTCGAACCACATTAATTGTTCGAGGAATGTCGCTTACGTTGTTGGAAATTAATCCCACAAGCCACTCATACTTAGAAAAGACTGTAAATCAACGACAACATCCTTTATTGAGTAATTGACGTTAACTGTTGATTGATTTTAAGTTAGAAAGCAAGGAATTATTTAATATAAACTTTAATTTCGTCAGTTGGTTCACACAATTTTCCATTTTAATAGAAAATTTAGGCAATTGAAATTAATTAAATGGTAAGCATCAATTGTTTTAATTTCAAATTAAAAAATTTATACTATTTTTTATCAACAAAGGATCTTCATTTACTGAATTATTAATATTTATCACATTGATCAAGCCAATAATTTTACTGCCCAAAATAAAATTCTTTTTTATCAATTGATTAAAAACTTTTAATTCCATTTCTCTATATAAGTTGGACAGGTCATCCACGGGTTGAATAGACAAGGCCCATTTTATTAAGTGTCTGATGAAAATTTCAGAGAGAGTGTTCATGAATTGGACAATTAACAATGAAGTTGTTATAAATTGGCTATAACAATTTTTTATTTCCAAGATTAAAAAAAAGATGTTCCGAAGCTAATACGGCATGGATAACAAAAACACATACACTGACGAAATTTTGATGCTTTGCAAAATTATTGGAGGGACTATTTATACACTCTCTCCGGTCTTCAACGGAGGATCTATTGATATAATTTGATTTGATTAAAGATGTAAATAAGTTAGTTAATATATAACATTTTTTAAAAAATCCTAATCATATTTGTTAATTCTCTCCTTCTCTCATACTTGATTATTGTTAAGGGGCATCAATAAGACTAATTTAAAAAAAAGGTAAAGATTAAAAATAAGTCATATATTTTAAAACCAAGAATCGGGGGAGTATCATTTTTCTAACTTAATTTCAAGTGGTTTTTCTTTTAAATGTTTAATAGTGAAGTAGTTAGAATATTTTATTTTTAATAAAGTATATTCGTTTATATATCTATTAATATATCATATAACATGATCTTAATGTTGATGAACTTAACGTTGCTTCATGTTTATTTCAAAAAAGATTTTACTTTATTTCAATTCTAGTTGGAAGAATGTTTAACAAGGAACAATGTGATTATGAATAGTTTAAAAATGAAAGGAAAAAGAAGTACATGTTTCTTACAGAAGCTAATATTAATTTAAAGTGATCTTAATATTCAAAAATTCTAAAAATAATTAAATTGAATTCAACGTTTAATATTTCTTGCATTTATACAATTATCCAGTAACATCTGCTCCTTTCAAAATTATTCTGTTAAATAAACTCAAGATAATGGATCAAACAACAAAGATAATATATTAAACCTTTTTAATCATTTTAAAGCATATATAGTTGTCTTTAATTTACTTTTAATTACACATAATACAAAAAACATTTGCACAGGGTGAAGATATAATATTCATATGGCTGAAAAATAATTGCTCTTGTGAAAACCTTTGGACAATTAAATGTTTCAGTACGAGATGCTTCAGCAATTTTTCCTCTCGTTTTATTTCTGGCAAGTCAAGGCTGTGTTCATAGGTGTCAATGCAACACAAACGTACACATATTTTTCTAATGTTTTCATATCTAACTATTTATATATTAATGCGTACTACTATTTCCACTTGACTTGTGTGGATGATCAATTCTAGTCCTAATGAAGGCATGAGATCCATAGATATAGCTCAAGTTTCAAGCTCTCTAATTACATGTAGTCATCTATTTTGTTTTTGAAATATAATCATTTAATTACAAATCAAGATAAAAAAAACTACACAGAATACAACTGGGCATTCATCTCTGTTGAAGAAGATGGGACCTGTCAAGTGTCCACTTCCAGCCACCTAAATTAAAAGTAAATTGATTGTCGCGCAAGTCAGCTTGGAAAAGACTGTTGACTAATTTTAAGTTAGAAATTAAAGAATTACTTCAGATAAACTTTAATTGCGTCAGTTGATTCCTTGTTGTGCGATTTGCAGCATCTGACTTGCTTAAATTTCGATGAAAATAATTTTGAAGGAAGAAAAATTATAATTTTATAAAACACATTTTAATCCAAAGTGGAGGAGATGAGATACGTAAGAGAAAAGGGGGAAAACGAAGAAGAAGCTTCTTCCACCAGCGGAGGGTTGATGTTCTTGGACTGCATATTTCAGCTTTGGAAAGGTACTCGCCGTCCAAAAATGTTACCCTACCCAACCAACCTCTCAAGTTAATTTCCAAAGTTTTTCAATAGGCGGTGTTAGTTCATGATTAGAAGACATTAATAACTAAATCACACCAAGTACAAGATATATAATTACTTCCTCAGGTCATTCATAGGATCCATTTGGAAACGATGTAAAGATGTAATTTTACGTAAGTCGAGAAAAATAGGTAAATGATATTATCTCGTTTTACAAAAAATACTATTAAATGTGCATTTTAGCTCTAGAAATGTTGAGCCAAACATGCACATAAATGCTTAAGAACAACTGGGCAAAACTTTTACAAATTGGCATACATTAAAGACATGTAACACCACAAACACACTCTATTGTTCCCAGTTGTATTCACAAGTCACGTACATTCAAAAAAGCTGAGCCAATTGAATGCAAATGTCCTTTTCTTTTTTTTCTTTTTGGCAGAATTGAATTATTCAATTAGCTAGCTAGGATGCGTTGAGTAGACAGGAGAGCCTTAATTGCTCGTAAGTAAAATGTAATTGAGGATTGAAGAAAGATCGAAATGGAAGACTTGAACTCAGTGGCAGAAAATTAAATGAGCCTCAGCACCACATATTGTTGCCATCCTTTATGACTCATGGCAGAAAATGAGCTTGGTATGCGTATTCCTCAACCAATTAGAGTTTCACACGTATCCATAAAAAGATAATTTAAGAAAAAAATACGCTAAAATAAAAATGTAAGGTAGCAATTATATTAAGAAATATTCTGTATGTGCATCTAGTATCATAAAGTATTTTTCTGATTGCATTGTGTGACACCTCCTATTTTCCCCCAATTTACTTATTATAGATCAATTATGAACCACTATTGGGCTTTGGATAACTCAATTTGACATTTTTAGAGAACTTGAAGATTTTTCTTTTTCTTAAAAGCGTTCTTACTGTTCACTGGCCCATTTTTCCAGATTTCTGGCCCAACTTTAAAAATTCATAATTAATTCTATAAAACTCGAAATGGAGTGGTTCAAATTTCTAAATTTATCTTATTAAGTGATCTATAGGGGAAAGATACTCATTGGTTCCAGTCATTGCCCATTTGAATCAGTTTATTCCAAAACCGTAGCAATGTCCAAATGGCCACTGTTTATTTTTCCTGTTTTTTCCTTAACTTTGGAAAATCATATCTCTTAATATACACATCCAAATTTCATAGAATTTATATCAATTTAAAAATTAGAATGTGTAGTTTCTGACTGGAAAATTTCAATCCATTTGGAGCTTGTTTACTATTTTAAATCGCCACTGAAAATAGATTCATTTTTCAGAGCCTTTGGAACCCTTCCACTTTGAAAACCAATTTTTCTTTTTGTTACTAAAACCTCTTTTTGGTTCATGATCTTAACTCTAACATGCATGATTAGTTTCTTATCCTTCTTTAGCCTTCTTAGCTCATGATCATGCATGCATCATCCCATATTCATATGTTCTTCATGATGTAGTTAGGTTACAACCCTAACAACTTCAAGGAAAAATAGCATCTTGCATATTTACACAAAACAAGCAAGCATATGCATCATCATCTTCAAGAATCAAGAACCTTTTCCTTACCCTTGCTTGTGCTTGCACCTACATGGTTAGTGGGTGGGGGATGAGATTTGGGAATCCCAATAGCAAAAC
>JANTPZ010099038.1:0-10092 GCA_025593235.1 Vachellia pachyceras
AGTACTAATATATACCTAATTTTCTGGAAGTCAGGGGGTGCGGCTGCACCCGCTGACCAACACACAGGTCCGCCCTTGATTGGCATCACTCACTCGACCAGACCCTAAGACGAACAGGACACCAAATAACATGACCTTACAATTTTCTTTTTTTTTGGGGGGGGGGGCCTTGGCGAGGTTCAAAAGGAGGCAGAAATCTCTCCCCTCCGCTGTAGCACCTAGGACGACCTGAAGACGCCTGCTGTTGGCCCTCGGGCTGGTCTTTGCTGGGGAGGCTACAGACAAGACAGACAAATTGTTCTTCATAAGCAAAATAGAGGAAAAATGACCGAGACAAGAAATGGAAAACTTACCCCTGGCATTCCAAGGCGATCGGAAGGGCTGGCCGTCAACCATTAGTTGGTCAAACTGCACGAAGACCCAACGGTCTTCCCAACCTCTGTCGTTTATCTGATCACCCAGGACTAGAGGCGTGGATCCTGGACGTGGGGTCAGGGTAAAGAACCCCCTCATTCTTCTTGGCGGGGCAATAGGAAGACAGCAGATTGGCAACACTAAATTACAAGCTGTCCCTTCTTAGGCCAAAGGCCTCCAGGGATACATTCGTCGTAGAGAAAGACTTCTACAAACAAACTCGTCCTCCCCTCAACGGACGAGCTCGCTAATTAGGATGGATTTGAATGGTGGAGAAAGAAGTAGATATGGAAGTAAGGGAGATAAGAAGCAAAACGGAGGAGGCAACAAAACAGCCTGGCTTGACCGCGTAGCATTCGCCTTCTAACCATCCTTCTCCATACTTCTGCTCTACACTCATACTTATTGCCGCTGTTAATATTACTATTGCCACCCCACAGCACACCCTGCCGCCACAATATGTGTGCGTGTGTGTGCGTGAATGTGTGAAGCATACATTAGAGACTCAACTAATTGTCTATAATAAAAATTTAAAAAAGATTGAGGATGGTACGAACCAGGAGATAAGAACGAGAAGCTTGGGAACAAGAGGTAAGTGAAACTGAGGATTTTTGGAAGAATGATTGAAGAATGTGAAATTTGCGAGAAGCTGAGATAAAGCCATGAAACACAAAGCTGCAATTCCTAACCAATATGAAGGGCTTGGTGCTGCATGACACAGCCTTCCATTATCAATCCATCTGATCTCATCTTCCTGCAAGACAAAGCATATAACTGAATTTATACATATAACTTGACAGAGATCTGGAGTGTGAAGCGATCGAAAAGCAATAACATAACCCCCACCTTATTCCTGAGCAACTCAGCCACAATACATAAGACAAAGGGAATGAAACAGAATAAGAGTGAGACGACGAACAAGGTTACAGGAAATTTGCATATCATGCTGCTGCTGCTGGTGGGCTGGCTGTTGTTTCTGCGAACAAGAAGCTTGAGATGGTCACATGAACATGAGCTGCTCATCATTATCTTAGCTTCTTCCTCGATCTCTTCTCTCACACTTAATTGATATCCACTCTTTCATTTCATAGCTAAGCTTTACGCGTAGATATATGTGTATATATAAGGTGTTGGATGGTTTTAGAAATACTGTCACGGTTCAACTGGAGCTGGTCAACTTGGCACTCCTTCGATGATATTTCTCAGAACGCATGCACATATACTTTTGGACCTCGTTTGGGTTTACATGGTCTCGTTTTATTATTTAATTATATTTAAGATGAAAACCTTTTTTTGGAGTGGATAGTTTTGAGATTAATGATGACTGATCAAGTAGCGTGTGCCCATTTGCTCCACATATCTTCATTAGTAATAATAAATATTGCAAATTGTTCATTAAAAAAAAAAAAGCAAACAACTCTTCAATGACGATAATTGACTTAATTAAATATGGTTCAGTGTGTCTCTGTTATACTTTTGAGCAGAATCTAGATCGAGTTCATGTCAAGGGTTTTGGGGAAACCGATTGGTGTTGAATGAGGAGGATGGATTCAAGGAAGGTTCTTTCTCTCTCGAACTTAATATTGAGCATAGTTGATGAAAATAATAGTATGAGAAAATTAGTTTGAACAAGAATATTTGATGAAAAGGAGTTTCTGTGAAATTTTACAAATTAAAATGAATGGAGTTAAAGTCATTTATAGACTAAAAATGAATGTTTAATGAATGTGGGTGGGCACATGTTCATGGGTCGGAGAATTTCATTAAAGAAAAACACTGAAGTTTTGCATTCTCTTCCCCCAAGTGTGTTTGGATACTGAGAACCAATGGTTGTCCACCTCCTTTTTTTTTTCTATGAAGAATGTTAAATGATGTGTGGGGGGGGGGGGATTGGCTTTTGGGGTGTTTGGGAGAGCTTCTCAACACCCCAAAAACACGTTGAACAGTGTTTTTTCGTAAAACGAGATAATCTCCTTCACATATTTACCTCGTAAATGGTAAAAGTATTTCTCCACCATTTTACCGAACGGATCAAAGATATCATTCTTTTTTTTCCAATAACTCACGAACCTTTATAGAGAGCTCATACAATCTCACGTTTAAAAAAACGTTAAATAAGGTATTTAGTGCCAATTGATCTGCAAATACGACCGACTCCCATCCCTTTGGACCTTGATAACTTCGATCTTTGAGTTTCGAGTAATTAATTGGATGATCCATTGCTGATATGGTTTTATTTTATTTATGATTTTCAGTTCTCTTTTATTTTTTTTCCACCTTCAAAGTTCAAATATATACATATACATATTTAGGAAAATAAATACCTAATTTTTTCATACAAATATATAATTGGGTTCGTTTAACAATCCGTTTGAGTAGGTAGAACGAGCGTTTTGGGGTTAACTTGGTAGTGTAGCTGAATCAAAGCCTGTTTGGCTTTCCTTCATTTCGACCTTTAAAGCAGCTTCTGGTTGGAAGCAGCTCCCTCGGCGTCACGATGGAGCTGAAGGAAGGGAGGATCTACAGTTGGAAGGAATAAATGAGGCATTAAACCAACACCTGCCTCCTCTCCAACACCACTCTCCTATCCTCCTCTCTCGCAGGTTCTCGTTTCCGCAGGCGATCTATTCCCAAGGACTCGTTTGCTACGCTGGAATTGATTTTGATGGAAATGGAAATGAATATGGATATGGAAATGGATATGAAAATGGAATTTACAAGTACGTTTGGTATGACATTGAAATAGAACATGATTTTTATATAAAAATACCAAAATACCCTTTTAAATTAAAAAATTAAAAATCTTTCAAGATTCCCAGAAATCGGCCTCCTGCAGAAATCTTTCAACATTCCCAGTAGAAATCAACCTCCTGCAGCCTCATACTCGAAAAAACCTCATCTGAGAAGTTCAAGCATTCGACGTCGAGAGTCCGAGAAGTGAGCTACCTGCAATTGAAATGGGGAAAGTCTGAGAAGTGAGAGTGTCACCGTCGACGATGGAGAAAATTCGGAGATTTCATCTGCATAAATCAGTGTAAATCGCAGAGATCTGAGCAAGAAAAGTTGCCGCCGCACCCATTTTTTCCGGCTGGCAGAGATCTAAGCAAGAAAATTGTCATTGGAAAGGTACCATTTTTTCCGACGTAAATCGCATGTTTTTTGTTCTCAACCTCCTATGCGTTGTGTTTTTTGCGTTCTCATCAAAAAACCCGAATCTAAATTGTGCTACCAGTGAGGATGGTTGCCCTTGTCGACGATGGTTGTACTTGCCGACGGTGGTTGGTGCTCACACGGGTTGTGCCAGCCGACGGTAGATCATCGTGCTCGTAGTCAGGCATTTGGATTTTGAAGGTGGAGAATAGGAAGGGTAAATCTAGAATTCTATGCAATTTTTTCAATTTCATGCTTGGCCCAATGGAATTCATTTCAACCAGTTTATTGAATTGAATTCACGTGGAATTCAATTCAATCATATCAAACAATTATCTAAGATGGAATTCAATTCCATTTCCATTTCCAAACCTTTAATTCCTGCATGCCAAACGGACCCTAAGTTTTGTTGGCCTATCCGCTCACCTACTCCCTTCTCAATACGTATGACTTAGTACCACTTGCCAATCGCGCTCGAGCAGTTCACTGAGTTGCCTACTAAGAAGATAGCAACCACTTATCAGTCGCCCCTGGTTGATTTCCTTCACCACCTGTGCTGCATCAGATTCCGCGATAATCCTCAAGTTAAGGGTTCGTTTGGTTTCAATTTTTTGAATCTTAGGTTTTCTCTTTCATACTCTCTTTTTATTACTTTTTTTCTTTTCTCTTTCTTACTTTTTCTCTCTTTCTCTTTCTTACTTTCCTCTTTCCTACCCACTCTTTCTTACTTTTTTGCCTCGGAATCCGTAAAAGCTAATATAAATCACTTTTTAAAACCTAGGTTTTATCTCGAAATCTGTGAAACCTAAGTTTTCAACTAACTCCCAAACAAGTTCATGCTACGGATGGCAACTGCCTGAGGTGGGATGGGACGGTGCAAGGTGAATACGGATGGGCACTGTGATTAGTGCAGGAACAGCTGGATGCGGAGGCCTACTCAGGAGCGACCAAGCTAAGGGGAATGAATGGCTCCGGGGATTTTCTCGAAAATTGGAGCCCTGTGTTGGTTCTTTTTCTTTGCGTGCATGTTTACTGTGTGCTTTTAGCTGACTGCATTTTTTCAAGTTAAATTATGGGCTTCCAGATACTCCACTTTTATAATCTTTGTATAATTTGGATCATGAACGATTGGTTTAGAATCATGAACTGTGAAGGTAGAGGTGGAGAAGAAGGCGAAGCAATTTTCTATCATTTCATTTTTTCCTAAAATTACCGTAATATATAAAATAACGTATATAATATATAAATATGTATTACTTAATAATATTTATATCTTTTTAATTTATTTTATACTAAAAGTTACTTTTTAAATATTTATCCAAATAGTTTTCCTTTTTTACAAAAAATTGCTTCTATTGCTTACAATCTAAACATAAATCATATCATATCATTTAATCTCTATCCAAAATTCATTTTTAAAAGTTATTTGGGAAATTTAGCGTGAGGTATCAAATAAGGAATTTATTTAAGGAATGGTCCTATTGATTAAAATATTTATCAAGAGGTCCCATTGACAACATGAGATATTGTTAACACAACGCAACGTACGATGTTATCAATGTTGACAAAAACATGCCAAGTTATTGCCCGTCTTCTTATCCTTCCTCCTGTGTATCTCTTCATCCACTACACTTTTTTCTTCGAAGAACTTCAAGTACAGATTGTGCTGTACAGTAAGCAATGGCCTGAACAGTGACCATCGGATTCACCCCCAAAGCCGTCGGAAATACACTCGCATCCGCCACATAAAGCCCTTCCACTTCCCATGTCTCTCCCTTCTCGTTCACCGCTGATTCCTTCGGACTCCTCCCCATCCTGCAACTTCCCATCTGATGTGCAGAACATAAGGGCGTCGACAGATCCCTCAATGCCCTAGAACTCTCTTCCTTCACAAATCTCTCAAATTCATTGTAGCTCACCTCCTTCACCTTCAACCTCCTTCCTTTACTGTGATGAGTCCCGATTTCTTCAGCCCCTGCTGCTGCAAGAATCCTCAGCACTTTCTCTATCCCTTTCTGCAGATTCTTCTCATCCTCTTGTTTCATTTCATAGCTGATCGAAGTTGGCGAGTTAATAACCCCAGATCCTCGATCTCTTGCTAGTGCAAATATATGGGCTGTTCTAGAGAACTTTCTCATTCGATCTTTCATATCAGTTCCGGAAACCCATGGCATTAGGATCGAGAACATGCCAGGATGTAGTGACGGTGTTTGTATCAATACACCATATCCAGATTTCTCAAACTCTGTGTTCACTGTTGACATTGCTGTCATAATCCCTCCTTCATAGCTCTTCTTCCATTCTTCAGGCCAAACTTTTGATGATGATGATGATGAATCTGCAGGAAAATATCCCCAAGCCATTGCTACTGGATGAAGATGCAAGTGTTGCCCTATATTTGGATTCTTCAAGCCACTTTTTCTGAGCAATGAAGGAGTGCAGAGAGCTCCACAAGCTACGATAGTTAACTTGGATTCCACAACACAGAGCTCTTTAGATCCTTTATATTCATATTCAAAGGCAACCCCATGTGATACCTTCTTGTCTGTATAACCTTTCTTCTTGTTGTGTAAAACTTTTACTGCTTCACAACCTGGAAGAATTACTCCATTACCGGATTTCACCAAGTCCACAAGCCATGTCTCTGACGTGCCCTTCTTCTTCCCATCTTTACAGCCCATATTACACCAGCCACAGTAATGATCTGGTGGGGGATTCCGAGGAATATTACTCACTGGGTAGCCCATTTCTTCACAACCTCTTCTTAATACCTCATTGTTAAAGCCTTCTTCTTTGATATGAGATTGAACTCCCATTTTCTCACAGACAACATTCACGGCTTCTTCGTACAGCTTGCTTTTGAATAACTCTAGCTCATGTTCATCACACCATTCTTTGCAGACATGTTTTGGAGTTTCAATGCAGGCTGACCAGTTTATTGCAGAGCCACCACCAACAGTTGAACCTGCAAGTACTAATACACTCATATTATCAGTGGCAACTAGGCCATTAGAGAGATACATTCGATCCATGGTTGGTCCTTCTAGAAGAGAGAGATTGTTCCTAGAAGAATAGTTTCCTTTCTCTAAAACTAGAACTTTGTAACCAGCTTTTGCCAGAACTCCGGCGACCACACCACCGCCTGATCCGGAGCCAACCACCACGGCATCACAGTGGATAACTAAAGAAGGAGATGATGATTTCCGACGAGTGACGGAAACCGGGAATCCGAATAGTCGAAGAGCATCTGCAGTTATGTCACGAGGGTGATCTAGGTGGAGAAGACCCTTGTAAAGAGGTCCGATGATGTCTTCAGTCAAATGGTCATCATCATCTTTATGTTCTTTTGATGCTGCCTCTAGAAACTGCTTCTTTAAGCGGGCTTTGAAGTCTGGGTCGGGTCCTTTGTATCCGATTGCTTTCCATGAGGGGTTGTCTTCTGCTTCATCTAACTGAGAATGGAGGAAAGATATGTGTCATCAGTACAACGTTCCAAGCAATAGTATAGCCTCTAGGAAAGAGACCAAGCTAAGTCCATGCCCCGTAATAATAACTTTTTTAAAAACATTTGTTTGATAATGCGTGGTGATTAATGGTCATAATTAATCAAAGTACCACCTAACTAGAGGAATTGTGAAGTTAATATTAGGGTGGGTTTGGATGCTAGGTTTGAAACCTAGGTTTCACAGATTTCGAGGTAAAACCTAGGTTTTGAAATGTGATTTATGTTTGGGAAGTTATAGCTTTTACAGATTTCGAGGTAAAAAAGTAAGAAAAAGTGGGTATAAAAGAGGAAAGTAAGAAAGAGAAAGAGAGAAAAAGTAAGAAAGAGGAAAGTAAGAAAGAGTAGTAAAAAGAGAGTATGAAAGAGAAAATCTAGATTTCAAACCTAGGTTTTGAAATCTAGATTTCAAAACCTTAAAATCAAACCAACCCTTAATTGCATGTGCTTTGGAGGGCATAGTAGGTGGAGATCATCATGCATATATCATTCATAATCGATTTGGTATCCTTGTTTTCTTCTCTTTGATGTGACGCGTAAGCCATTGAGTGTATATTCATTCTTGCTCACGCCACCTTTTAAAAATTTAGATTTTAAATAATAGATTTTGAAAAATAGTTTTTACATATTTCGAAAAAAAAACTTAGGTTTTAAAAAATGATTTATGTTTGAGAAGTTATTAGTTTTTACGGATTTTAAGGTAAAAATTAGGTAATAAAGATGAAAGAGAAAGAATGGAAAGTAGAAAAGAGGAAGGAGAAGGAGAAGAAAGAAAAGGTAGGAAAGAGAAAGAATGAAAGAGGTAGAAAAGAGGAAAGAGAAAAAGAGAAGAAATTAAAGGAAAAAAGTATGAAAGAGGAAAGAAAAGCAAAAAGGGAAAAAATATGAAAGAAAAAATCTAAGTTTTAAACCGAACTTTTATAATCAAAATAACTTTTCTGAAAATTTTTTGTACTTGAACAAAAATTAGATTTTGGATCAAAATCTAGATTCTGAAAATAGCTTCTAAACAAACCCTTAATCCAAGTTCTAGATTTTCCATTGCTGTTATCGGTTCTTATTACATGTCATCATCTGTAACTATCTCATGAGAATTAACCAATTAATGAAAAATGGTTGATTGATTAACTTTAATTTGTATAAAACAAAGCCTTTTTTTTTCCTTTTAACTTTGACTCTATTTAAGAGCATCAAGAAATTAAACACCGTAATACTTGACAAAAAGGGTTTATAAACGACACATCAAATGATTTATATTATGGACTAACGGTAATTTCGTATAAAATAAATTCTGTATTCAGCAACCACACTAAGTAATTATAGTTGTATCAAAAAAAATTATAGTTGATAATGTTAGAGACCTGAGTGAAGAAGGCAAGGAGAGTGAGGAGCTTGATGGTACGGAAGAACATGCGGAGGAGAGAGAAGAAGCTGAGAGACCAACCCTGCACGATACGCTGCCGTTTCTGGAGAGGCAGATCTGGAAAACTGTGGAAGAAGGGGAACACCCATGACATGCTCTCTACGCCGCACAGGATCACCGTCCCAATCCACGTGGATAGAAGCCACAGCGTCACCTTTAGCACCCACGTCTTTGGGTGGCGCAGCCGACTGCTTATAACTCGCCCTAGCTACAACCACACACATTGTATCCCACCACACATCACCGATCCAATAATTAATTATAATGATGTTTTTATTAATTAATTATGTATATATATGTATTATATATTTCTTGCATGTCCTTGTTTTTTGCCTTTCAATTTAAAGGAAAAGGTCATGCTTCTAATAGGAAACATCCTAGCACCTGCCCTACTTCCACTACTACAAAAATGTTATTTAGTGACTAAAAATCCTTCGTTAAATAGCTATTTTCCGTCGGTAAAATGAAAATCACTAATATTTTTTGTCGTTAAGTGAAAATTTTCTGATAGAAAATAACCATTTAGTGAAGGATTTTTCCGTCACTAAATAACATTTTTTGGTAGTGTTCCAACTATAATAATAATAATACAAAGTGAAGTGCACACACTTATGATGTGAAGCATTCTACTCCAAAAAATATAATGATATGTAAAGTGGGGTTTCGGGGGCGAAGATATTTATAAAATATGGTATGACTCATGACCCTTACTTAACAAATGTCTCTCCTCTTTTAAGGATTAAGAATATTTTACATAACAAATGTTTCCCCTCTTTTAAGGATTAAGAATATAAAATATTCTTAATCCGCAGTGCTACCCATTCATAAACGATGCACCTATAGTGTAAATGAATTACGAGGCAAAACCATTCATAAAGTCTTCTGGGTTAATCCTTAATCCGCAACGCTACCCATGAATGTTAGAGACTAAAATATTATGGGTTAATACAATATTTGATCTCTTAAATTTACTTTTATTTTAGTTTTTATATCTCAATTTTTAAACAATAGTTTTCGCATCATTTCTAAAGTTCCATTGTGTTTCAGAAATTAATGTCTATAATTTAATAAAAATATTGACCATTTTTTCTCTTTCATGACCAAAACACATGGTTTAAGCATTAAGAAACCAAAGTCAAAATAAAGAGAAATTTGAGAAACATAAATTTCTGTTAACCCAAATTTTATTTTACCCGAACTGTATACATTGTAAAAACACATGTTTATATTTGTCTAAGCGGGCAGAAATCCAAGACAAAATAGTTTATTTTGTCCCGATAACCACTTACATGGCCATATTTTAACCGACCCCTAACTCCCCCATGATGGCTAAGCTACAAATTTATTCTAGAAATTTTAAATTAGAAACATGCTGTCTTAAAAGTTTTTTTAAATGTCATTACGGAAATTTCAAAATGTAATACGTATACCTATCTCTTTAAAAAAAAATAAGATTGACATTACAAAAATTAACGTTTACTATTAACATTCTTAACGATAGATGGTGATATTATTAGTTTATTTTAAAACTTTTGTGTAATTCCAAATCCAAAAAGCTTTTAAGACAGCATTTTTCCCTAATAAAAAAATTTCGAACCAGATT
>JANTPZ010099039.1:0-10903 GCA_025593235.1 Vachellia pachyceras
TTTAATGATGGACTTTTGACTCCAATGAGATAATTTTTCTTGGTCCAACAATGTGCATCTTTGTTACATTCAAATGATGTCCAATTTATAGCTTCAACCTTTACTAGATGGATACCAATAAAATTCTTCCAATAATACCTACAATGACAATTGATTTTGAGAAGCATCAGGTCCTAAAAATCAATCATTTAACAAAATGATTAAAAATGTGAACATTTAACCTTGATTATATTTAATTTCACATAATTGCCATTAATCAAATTTAATGTAATTGAACCCAATAAAAGCCCAACAATAGGATCAAAATTCCCTCAAAATGTTACAAATTCACTTGACAAAATATGATTAATTCAATCACCCAATAACCCAGGTGGTCCCTCATGATACCTCAACAACTGGCCTTTAGGGATGCTCTAGCAATCGCTCCATCGACATTAATTTTAAGCCACCCATTCTTAGACGGTAACCACCTTGATAGATGCATACAAGGATCAGGACGCAATTGCAAAATGTCGCCACTATGGATGTAGGATTTCCATGAATGATTGTATTAAAGGGATTAGGAGGTCTAAGAAAATTAGTGTAAAAAATATCCTTATTCCTCCATGTCCATAATCGCCAACATGTGACACCCCAAGAAAGGTTCAGATTCATAGCAACCCAATCACGAAGGGAGCATAAAAAGAAAGAAGGTAACTGTGAGTGGTGCACTACTTTCAATCATAAGTCCTTTGCATATTGGCAATCCTAAAGGATATGTAGGACGTCTTCCTCTCCCTCGTGGCAAAAAGGGCAAAGATGGCACACTCGACCATCTACTTCTCCAAGCATTAGTTGGAAGTCTGTTGTGAAAAGTTTTCTATATGAAGATTCTGATTCTCTCAACCCCTTTCCACTTCCAGATTTGTTTGTAAACAAGAGAATACATACTTGGAGGGCTAGCTTCAATAGAGAAATATGCACTCTTTACCGTAAAGTTACCATTAGCAAAATAACCCCAAGCCATAAAATCATGTCCAGCATCAGGTCGAGGCGGAATAGCGGCGATTAGGTTTGAAAGAACCTCTCTATTAACCAGATTTGTGAGCCAATGAAAGTTCCAACTACCATTAACCACCCAATCAGCAACCGTGGATATTTCCTCTTCCTCAGAAAGAGTTCTTGAGCAACAGTCTTTGATTGTCTTCCCTGGGATTAACCAATTATTCGAAAAGAATCTCACCATATTCCCATTTTCACTTGCCATTTAATCCCATTCTCAACCAAGTTCTGTTGATCACAGATGAAATGCCATAAGCTGGAGTCTCCTATCTGAGAGTTAAAAAGGTTTTGCTCACTCCTAAGCATGTATTTACTCTGCAAAACTTCGACCCATAGGCCTTGAGTTCCCATAAGGAGATTCCAAGCCAATTTAGCTCCAAAGGCCTTGTTCATCGACTGCAACCTTCTAAAACCAAGACCCCATGAGTCTTTGGCAGAGTAATAATCTCCCAGCGCAAAGGATGGGGAGTCCTACTATTCTCAAAGCCCCAAATGAAATTGCGTAGAATCCTCTCGACCTCATGGCAAATTGCCATAGGAATCTTAGCTACTTACATCGGGTAAAGAGGACAGGAGCTAAGCACAGACTTAGCAAGAGTGATGCGTCCTGCAACCGAGAGACAATTGGCTTTCCAAGCGGACAATTTGGTTCTGACTCTGTCCACAATGTACTGGAACTTCTTCGTCGGTCTTCTATTTTTAGAAAGCAAAAACCCAAGATATTTACCAATTTCCGTTGGCATTTTCATACCCAAGATTCTTGAACTTTCCTTCTCATCGTGGCCACACTTTCTTAGAAAAAAATATAGAAGATTTCTCTCTACTGACTCTAGCCCCCGAAGTGTTACAGACAAAAAGGGGGGAAATAGGGTCCCCCAAGAGGAGACCCCTGTAAGGGGTAAAGAACTCAGGCAAGCCTCCATTCCACAAAACACTATAGGAAATAGAAGAGATACATTTCATAAGAAGATTAATAAAATACTCCTCTAATCCTATTTCTTGGAGAATGACTCTCATAAAATTCCAATTAACCCTGTCATAGGCCTTTTCAAGATCAATTTTGAGAGCCATAAAGCCTTTCCTTCCCCGAGCTTTATTCATAGTATGCAAAATCTTCTGACCGATAATAATGTTATTTTGAATATGCCGGCCAGGAATGAACCCTGCTTGAAAGGTAGATATAAGATCATTCATAATTGTCTTCAACCTCTTGGCAATGATTTTAGTGATGCATTTATAATGAACAGAACACAAAGAGATAGGACGAAGATGCTCCACTTTGTCAGGATTCTCTCTTTTAGGAATAAGAGTATTCAAAGTTTTGTTAGCCTAAGCCAAATCCATATGACCTTCAAAAGCCTCCTTAACAAAATTACAAACAGCATTACCCACAATACTCCAATTTTTTGGAAAAAAACTGGTGAAAACCCATCACAACCAGGAGCTTTAAAAGGACCCATATCAAAAACCGCCCCACGAATTTCATCATCACTAGGAGTCCTTCCCATTTGGCCTAAAACAGAGTTGTCAATGACATGAAACTGAGTACTAGAATTTAAAGAGAGAGGTTCGCCTTCTTCATTCTGAAACAAGTTTTGGAAGTAATTAGTCACCAGAATTTTCAAGTCTTCATTTTTGTCCACCCAAACGCCATTAGCATCCTTCAGAGCTCAAATCTTATTTTTCTTCCTCCTCGAGTTAGTTTTCAAATGGTAGTATCGAGTATTTCGATCCCCTTTAGCAATCCATTCCGCCCTAGATTTTTGGAACCATTTTATCTCTTCTAACTTAATCAACTCCTCTAACTCTTGCTGCACATCTTTCTCCAAATTACTCAAGAAGGACGAGTAAGGATAGGAAAAGGATCTTTGAATACGATTCAAATGAGCTAGAATATTTTTCTTTCTGTATTCAACCAAGCCAAAAACTTCACTATTCCAGCCAGGAAGCTGCATCTTTAGATTTTCCAATTTTGACTCAAGGTTGCCATTTCCTTCCCAACTATTAGTGAGAAAATTCTAAAAACCACCATGGGTTAGCCACATGGCTTCGAAACGGAAAAGGCGATCCACATAGTCACCTTGATTTCCCAATCCTAAGGAAAGAATCAGAGGGTTGTGGTCTAAAAATTTAGAATGAGGCATCACCTTGAGGAAACAGTCAGGTAAAAGGGATAAGAGGTGAGAATTAACCAGCGCCATGTCAAGTCTTTCATAAAGTCTTGTACAACTAGCAAGCCACGACTATCTCCAAGTAAATTTAGGACCAACGGCCCCAAAATCAGACAGATTGAAAGCCATAATTTTATCTTTGAAAAAATTCATACGAGCTAAATTAACTATAGAACCTCCGACTCGTTCATTTAAACTACTTAGATCATTAAAATCACCATAAACAATCCAAGGCAAAGAAATATTGATAGCCATATTCTCCAGTCTTTCCCAGAGAATTTGTCTAAAATTGGAGTGAGGAATAGCATACATAGCAGTAATTAAAAAATTTTGAGCCCCTGCTACTGAGCACTCACAATGAAAAAATTATATATTCTCCTCAACTATGTTTATAGAAATGTTACCTGATTTCCAAGCAACGATTACCGCCCAAGCACGTGCTGAAATCCATTTGCTCGCCTGGATCCAATTGGCTCGTGCAAAACTCCATACACTCACCTGGGTCCAATTGGCCTGCATCAAAATGGTCCAGGATGTCCATTGCTTCATCGGTGGCCACTCAACCTGTCGCACAACGGCCCAACTCATCGATTTGCACTTGTCTCTCCTCCATATTATTAGTCAGCGAGCAAGCATTCATGCGTGGCTCTATTGGGTCTTTACCAGAGTGGCCCAAAATATTCCCAGCGTGTCCCTCTTCTTCCATGCCATTCTGCATTTCTCTTTCATCGTGGTCGATGACCAACTTTTTCTCCTCATGGCCCACACTATTATCTCCCATGGTCAATAACAGAACAGTTCCCTCATGAGACTTTGCAGCCTTACACTCTTTTCTGACACGCTTCTCTACCCTCCTGTTCCTCTGAATTGCTTTTCCCCTACCCCTTTGGTGCCAGCACAAAGGTCTTTTCCGTAGAGTGGCGTTGAACCTCCTTAATAGTCATATCTTGCTGGGGATGAGATAAAGTCGTCCTTTCTTCCTGCCTCATCAAAGAAGGTAAAACTTCCTTTGAAAAAAAGAATGGCTCGTTACGCACAGAGTTTTCAACTAAAGCCACGTCATCAAGAATGTTGAAACGTGATCCAACCTTCGGCACTCCTGCTTGCTCACCTATCCTTTCCTTTCCTTTCTGGTACCCGCGTTTTTCAACGATTTTTCCATTAATCAGCGATCACAGGCACGTTAATCCCTTGACAATATTGCTTCTGACCATCTTCCTCCCTCATTTCCTCATTTGAGACATTATCAGTCTTTTGCAAAGGACAAGCTTCCTGCCTGTGGCCATAAACTCCACATGTAGTGTAAAGCA
This sequence comes from Vachellia pachyceras, assembly GCA_025593235.1. Lineage (NCBI taxonomy): Eukaryota > Viridiplantae > Streptophyta > Magnoliopsida > Fabales > Fabaceae > Vachellia > Vachellia pachyceras. The sequence goes on from JANTPZ010099039.1 coordinate 4,523, forward strand.
GATGTAAGTCCTCACATTCAATGAGGTGATCCTCCCCATCAAGATGAAAACCAGACATTATCTACTCTCCCAACTCAAATAAAACACAAATTCCGGCAAAATGACCCCTAAGTTGGCAGGAATGCATATCCACTTTCAAAGTGTTGCCAATTCTATTTCCAATACAGGTCAGAGCCTCTTCATCATAGTATTCCATAGGAACCTTGGGTATCCTAACCCACATTGCCACTTTGCTTATTGATGCTATGTGAGGCTTAAACCCAGGCTCCCAAGGTTGAACAGTTAAATAATGATAAAAAATCATCCATGGACCTCCTGTGAGAGCATTGATATAGTCCTCCTTGTTGGATAGCTTAACAACAAAATAACTATGCCCAATATTGATTACATTAATGATACCTTTCCGAGCCCACATAGATTGCAACCTTTGTACTAGAGTTTTATAGCCAATTTGCCTTCCTAACAGCTTAACAATCACAGCCTTTCCCCAGGCTTTATACAGCCTCCTCTTCATGCTATCCGAGAACATGAATGTAGGAAAAGTTCTATTGGGATCTCCCACGGTTATACAAAGAGGATCCTCACTCTCAGCTCCAATGCTACTATGGGATTTATCAGAGAAAGAGTCTTCAGATAGCATATTTTCATCGTATGCTCTTCCGTTTCTTCATACCTGGAGGTCCCTTTCAATTTCTCTAGGAAGGAAGTTCCTCCCTCTTGATAAGTACTGGAAATGCTACCCAAACGAGGCCGTTGTCCCTGTGCTTTAAAATCATTCTTGACCTCTTTAGAGCTTCGAAATAGCATATCTTCCTCCTTCATAGATGGAGGGGCGAGTGATGGTTTTTTCCCTGCACTTCGCGCACTAGTCATCACACCCGTAAGATAATAAAGCTACTATATCGAAACACATGTAATAGTTAAAAGCAACTTTTTGTTGCTTCAACGATGCTGTGCCTCATGGTGAGTGGGGTCCAAAAACATTTTCCCCAACAGTGTCTGTGCTTTTTACTGTGTGTCCGTGTGTGCGCATGAATTGAGAGAATGAAGGTAAGTGTTTTTCTTTAAAACTACAGTTTTAAAACTTAATTATAAATATTGTAACAACATTATTTTATTTAATTGTTTTAGTATTTTCAAATTTTTCTAAATAATACCTTAAAGATTTTATCTTTTTCTATCAAAACTTACTTTTAAGATATTTATCTAAATAAATTTTCATTTTCATAAAAAGTTACTTTTGTTACTTACAATCTAAACATAAATCACATAACACTATCTGACTTATACACAATTCCTTTTTCAAATGTCACTCTACTTAAAAGTTACTTATGCCACCGTTTACATAAATGGTCCAAAATCTAGTTAAAATTTTATGCTCTTTAACTCTTTTCAAGAAATCTTTTCAAAGTGCTACAAATTTCTGACCTTTGATTCCAATCCACAAATTCTTTTCAATTGGTCACTATTCTGGAAATCTTGTGCCAAGTTTCATGATCCTTGCGACTAAAAGAAAAAAAATAAAGAAACATATCCGGGAAAGACCACATTATGAACTTGGAAAAAGTGTCGGATTCCATGAACTCGATGTGAGCAGTGCGTCCGATAAGCGTGCTTAAGCTCCTACCATATGTCAAAGTTCCACATTGGAGAGGCTCAGGAGGGTACTGGGCTATATAAGCGGGCGCACTGCACGCCCCCATGAGACGTCTTTTAGGGGAGAGAGTAATGGCCCCGTGACAAGTGGTATCAGAGTCAGCCCTGAGCCTTCGGTCTCTGATGGACCCTCCGGACGCCGGCGAGGTTGCCGGTGGGCCCCACATCGGAGAATGTCAAAGTCCCACATCGGAGAGGTTCAGGAGGGTGCTGGGCTATATAAGCGGGCACGCTGCACGCCCCCATGAGACGTCTTTTGGGGGGAGTAATGGCCCCGTGACACATAGAATGAGGTGTTGAAGTTGATGTCACAGCGCATGACTACGCGATGTTCAGAGTGATCCAAATAAGCTGCTGAACATGACAACGCGATGTTCAACCGTAGCTCGGAGTTCATTTTTTGCCCACCTTTTTACTGCTAGTTACATGTGCAGTATTCTTTTAGCATGTGAAATTCTTTATTATTTGATGCTATAATGCAGGTCAGCATGTAGTTTACTCACTGTAACATAATTGCATTGTGTGTGTGTGTGAAAATCATATCGTTACAAGTCAAATAATATATATTCTATACCTTGGAAAGATTGTAGAAGGTGTTTTCAAGATCAGGTTCATCTGTAAAAGTTAGCTGATGGATGTATTGTGTTCCATTAAGTGTCTTCAAGAGCCGAAGCCCTGAGTTAAATATAGAGTTTGAACTGTACATATAACCCAAGTGTGGACCAGACATAGAAAAGTATGCATGCAAGTATCTTAGATATGGCTCCATGATTTCATCTGCATTAAGGGAAAAAAAACATTACTTGGACTAAGTCTTGATGATAAGCATGCGGTCTTTTGCGAAGATTCATGCATACTACCTGTCAAAGCAGTACGGATAATAATATTTCCAATAGAATGACCAACAAAGCTAAGCTTGATATCTTTTGGCCTTCCACTTTTTGAAGACTCAATGATCTTCTTTTCAAGAAAAGTGACCACCTCCTTTGCAAGCGGTAATCCCATTTCTTTAAAGTCTCTAAATGTTTTGCCTTCATACTTTGTGACATAAAAAACTGTGCATATGGGTCTACTAAAAGCAACTAATTCCGAACAAGTCGTAAATCCAAATGATATCCTTGTAAATGTTTGAACTTTGAATGGTGAAGAAAGTTCTTATCTATTAAGTCCAACACGCATTGATGCAGTCTGAACAGGCTGAAAGGGAAATAAAAAGGAAGATATGTTTTTAGAAAATACAACAATTAATAAATTGCTTGAACCAACAATCTAGTGGTGGATTCAAGACTAAAGGATAATAAATTTATGAAACTTAAATAAGGTATGCTAAATATTTACATCATCCCTTGACCTCCTTAAACTTGATGATCTTCCAATAAAGCTACCGACGATGTCCTGTTAGCTCCATTACTCAAATAACGATGAGGCATCTTGACCCTTGAGTAGACCATCCAAATTGACCATTCAGCTCTTCAATCATTGGCACATGAATTACGGAGAAATTCCCTTATCATCATTTTGTTTTCCCTAGATAAAGAGACTTTAATAATAAGGAAGAGCTATTATTAATTTCATGCAGTGAAATGATATCATGTTCAAAGGCCCTACATAAGTGCACCTTGCCCAAAATAAAAGAAGTCTTGCAGTGTCTTTATGTTACTAACTGCTGCTCAAAAGAAGAAGCATATATGCAGCTTCATTCATGACATGTTAAACCTGACTTTATTTGACAGAGCAGAATCTTTATCATGAGTGCCTTCTGAAGTCATGGAATCACTAATATAATTCAACTAAGCATATCAATTAAAACTGCATAGTATATGAGAAGAATAAATGAAAAACACTACAAGATGCAACAGTAAGATGAAAATCACTAATATATATCTATCTTTTCCAAACTTTAAAACTGGGAATTTGACAAACCTGGTTGCCTTCAGTCGGGGTGTGCGAAAACCAGCTCTTAGTAGATTGATGTGCACAATCGTATCAACAAGGGCAGCATTTGAATCATCAAAGTGAATAGGACAGTATGAATGTAATCCCAAAAGGGCTTTAGGGGGTATCCTGTATTCATGAACCGCAACAATGATTTAAGCAGTTTCGCATTTTGCCCCCTCAAATTTAGGTAATAATATGGAAATATAAATCCTTACAAATCGACCCAAAGAGAGAAAAGGCATCATGAACTGACCTAATTTCAGTCACATGTGAATCATAAGCTTAACTCTTAAAATAACAGCAGAAGCAGATTGTCCCTATGAATGAATTTTGTAAATCATTAACCAAGACATAAGCTAGAGAGAGGGAATCACCAATTTTTTTCGTCTAAAAATGCTACAGAGATGGGAGGAATGGAAAACGGAAAAACTAGATCTTGCATACCACGAAGACAGCAAGTCGCTAGAGCTATAAACACCAAGGACATTTCATCTAGACATAAGGTTTCATTTTTACAAGGATTCACCACATTTTATTGCTTCAGCCATGAACTATTTAAATGCAGAAACATATGAGAAAATTTAACATATGCTAAGGTAAGTTATGAAGAGTTGGCATCATAATATAAAAGCATTAAGGGTCATTTTTACTCTAAAAGTATTCATAAAAGATTTGCAGGTATTCACAAGTTTTTTTTGGCTCAACATCGGTAGTGTTAAAAAAAGGAGCAACGTCAATGTTGACGGCCAATATTAGTCTTTTAATTAGGTCCACCTTTCATAGTCATTGTAAATATATTATAATTAATATATAATCAAATATTATTCTTAGGGGATCGGTTATGATTATTAGGAGATTATAGTCATTAATAGTATTTATTAGTCATTAAGAGTATTCAAGTTTGATGCTCTCACATTGTATATAAATTTCCCCATCTACCTATGAAATAGACAATCTATTCAGTGTATCTCTTTACGCGACACTGTTCATTCAGTCACCGTTCGCGTTTGCTGATTCATGTATCCTGTTTGGCGTCCGTACAATTCCGTACGGTTCACTATTCATCGTCCGTACAGTTCCGTACGACTCACCTTTTTATCACCCGTTGCTATTCGTCCGATGTGATTTGGCCAGTTTCATAGCTGGTTGGTCACTTCTGGTGATTGGCCTTTGTTGGACTGTTGTACTCGTTTCTATCACTGGTTTGCTATTCTGTGTCTTTTTTTCTGTTACTAGGTTCCTGGTGAGACCCTTCCTTATTGATTATTTTGCTCATAGCTCATCCTTTTGCTATTTGCTCAATTTTTCTATGGCTGAGACAAAATCTTTTGTTGTTCCGGAGGTTGTTCCAGTGGTGACTAAAATTACTGATCATAAGTTAAGTTGGACTAACTTTATGGACTGGAGTAAGGTTGTTCGTATGTACCTACGAAATATTGATAAGGAGGATCATCTGACGGCCAATCCACCTTCAAATGATTCACGAAAAGCTTGGTTGCGTGATGATGCCAAATTATTTTTACAAATTCGTAATTCTATTGAAAGTGAGATTATTCTGTCTATCAATCATTGTAAATCTGTTAAGGCACTGATGGATTACTTAGAATTTCTGTATTCAGGCAAAGGCAATATCTCTCATGTTTATGAGGTTTGCAAAGCTTTTTATCGGGCAGATAAAAATGACTGCTCTCTCAAAGCATATTTTATGGACTTCAATCACACTTATGAGAAATTGAATATGTTAATGCCTTTAACTACTGATATTCAGGTACAACAAACTCAACGGGAGCAACTAGCTGTCATGAGCTTCCTCACTGGTTTACCATCTAAATATGAGACGGTCCCTTCTCAAATTTTATCTAGGTATGAGATCTCTACTCTTCAGGATGTTTTCTCTCGTGTCATGCGCACTGAGAACCTTTCTCAGCCTCCTTCCGGCACCCCTACTAGTGCTCTCATAAGTAAGGGTCAATCCGATCACCGTCCTACGGTTCACAAAGGGGCCTTCCGGCCAGGGGGAGCTTATCTGGACTCTAGTGGAGTCACTTGTTATTATTGTAAGGAACCAAGCCATACCAAGCGCACATGTCGCAAGTTGCAGAACCGACAACAGAGAACTACCTTTGCACATGTCACATCGTCTAATGATGACATTGTTACTATTTTTGCTGCTGAATACGCCAAGTTCTCCAAGTATCAGGAATCTCTGACTTCTATAGTGCCATCATCGCCACCACCACCAAGTACTCTTGCCACCACAGGTAATATTGCTACCTCTCTTGTCTCTTCTTCCTCGAAGTGGATCATAGATTCTGGCGCCACTGATCACATGACAGGTAACCGTCATCTCTTTTTTACTTATAATCCTTATGCCACACCTTCCAGTATCACCATTACTAATGGCTCCTATTCCCGTGTTCTTGGTTCTGGCACTGTTAAGCCCACTCCTTCTATCCAATTATCATCGGTGCTAGATGTTCCTGAACTTACTTTCAATCTTCTTTCCCCCAGTAAACTTACTCGTCAATTGAATTGTTTTGTCTCACTATTTCCAACTTATTGCTTGATACAGGATCTCATGATGAAGAAGATTATTGGTAGAGGCTATGAATTTGGCGGCCATTAATTTCTAGATGATCAGGTGCCTCGTTCAGTTGCTTGTTCCGGTGGAGTCATTCCTTTTGACATACATTGCCGTTTGGGCCATTTATCCTTGTCTTCTCTCAAACGGATGTTTCCTTAGTTTCATTCCTTATCTTCTTTAGATTGTGAGTCGTGTCAGTTTGC
>JANTPZ010099040.1:0-15048 GCA_025593235.1 Vachellia pachyceras
ATTAGCATGGCAATTACACAAACAACATTAATAACAATGTAAATGTAAAAGTTAGAGAATTTGCTACCTTATTGACTTAATCTCCCTTAATCTTTAATGGTTTCCTTCTTGCACTTTGGAACTTTCTTCTTGGCTATTCAACCTCCTACACATAATACAATGCATTTGGCATTAACAACAAGCCATAAACTTTGCCTTACAACACTTGAAAACTTCTCTAAGCTTCTCTTGAACTTTAAGGGTCCTTAAACCCTTAACATTGCCAAAATTGATTCTAATGCTTTCAAAATCAAACTCTCATTTATACCCTACAAATTTTTTCCTTTTAAACTCATTGGAAGCATTAAAATCACCAAAAACTCACTCCTTCCCCAAGAATAGCTGCAGACCGAAAATAAACATAAAAATTCCAACAAGTGTGGTTTTCAATTTATATCATCCCATATATGCCGAAAATCATATTCAAACCATTTCCCAATTATTATTTGGCATCAAAACACCTCTTTCCATGTAGAACAATTTCGTGGAGCAGTCTATGAACAGTGATTCCATACCAAAAATTACAAACAAGCTCAAATCAACTCAAACCAAAAATCAACATGCAGTAAATCAAGCATAGAGTTGATTTGAACTACTTACCACTTCCAATTTTTGCTCCTCTTGATTTTCTCTCTCTAGCCCCTTTCAAAACCCTCTCTTGAACTCTTCATCACAGCAACATAGAGGAAAATAAACTGATCAAATGGAAGAACTGTTAATGTAGGATTTGACCAAGAGGGAGGTGAACTGGTCACTTTAAAAATTAAAAAACAATCACAAAAATTAAAAACAAAGTCACAGAGAGTGTAGAGGAAGAATGGACACGGTGATTTATCCTGGTTCGGTCCTTTTTGACCTACGTCCATCCTCAGAGCTCCTCTGAGATTTGCAATCCATTAATGATAATCAATCTAGCTCCACGAGCCTTTACAACCAAGGAGTCACACTCCCCCTTACTATTTGCAAGAAAACAGAGACCTTCACTCTCTGTTTATTGACAAACTTACAACCCGATAATCTCAAGGCCTCGACCTTGAGTTTCTCACAGAATACAAGAATGAATCACAAGATTAAACTCTCAAAAAAGTAGCTGTACCAATCACTGAAGCTCACAGAGTATTTTTTTTAATATTACAGAAGACAGTAAGCATAAGAATAATAGCGTAGTTGGTCGTCGTCTTCTTCCATCTTCAATGCTTCTCTATTTATAGTTGAAGTTGTTTAATGTGTCCATTAGAGAGAGCAAAAACATCCATTACTCAGATTGAATAGCCGTTGTCTCTGGTTGGTGTGCATTAAATGTTGTAATAAATAATTTCCTTCGATGACGGCAGAGTCTAAGAATGTATTAATTCTATCTCGTATGTCAGAGATCTTTAGCTATCATGTTTATACCTGTTTTATAGGTTAGTAATCATGCATTTATGGTGGCAGGTAAATTTTTAAAAGTTAAGACACAAGTAAGGAAAGATTTGGTAAAAAGTAAAGTTCAATGTCAGATGCTGCTGTCAGATAGAGGTAGGACTCGAGTTCAAGGATTCTCATAACTCGAGTTCTATTTCATGAGTTTTGAGCAGTTTGAAAAGTTATGTAATGAAACCTCAAGTTTTCTTAATTCAAGACTTGAGTTTAGAAAACTTTAAGTTGGAAACTCGAGTTTGTATTAGAGGTTTCATAATGTAGTTTTGGAACTCTTATTTGGAAACTCAAGTTCAGACTGCAAGTTATGAAATCATGTTGTGAAACTTGAGTTTTGAATAAGCATGACTCGATTTTTATAACAAGAGTTGGTCAATCAGTTGAGAAAACCATGAAACTTGAGTTTTATGAAACATGGAACTCGAGTTGTTAAAACTCTAATGTCAAAACTTCTAGTTTTCAATTCAAGTTTTGTAAAACAGTTTTGGAACTCGAGTTGTAAAACTCTGGAACTCAAGTTCTAATGCAACAAATTCTTTCACAGTGATTCAAAGGCTCTAAACTTGAGTTATGTGGTCCTGTAACCCGAGTTTTCACAACTTGAAGCTTGAAACTCTAATTTTCTCTGAAGGTTTTGGAAAACTCGAGTTCTACCACATAAAGTTCCTAGAGAGAAGATTTTATGCATGAAACTCGAGTTCTGAAAAGGTGAAACTCGAGTCATCAAAACTTCTTTGTGGAAACTCGAGTTCTTGCTAAAAGTTTTCAAATCAAAGGCATAGAACTTGAGTTTTCAAAATAACTAACTCGAGTTTTTAAACTACAAAAAACAATTTTCAAAATTTAAAACCATTTTCAAATCCTGCCATATAAACTTTGAATTATAACTTTGTTATCATCAAAACAAGGCATCAACATTCTCCCCCTTTTTGATGATGACAAAACCTCAGTTTCGAAATTTTGAAAAAGTTGTGAAGCATAAGATCATAATCATAATAGATACCAAAATTCCTAAAATTCATACTGAGATTCTCACACTTTTCTTTTCTCAAAATGTTTCCTAGAATATCTTTAATTAATTTCTAAAGAAAACCCAAATCTAGGGCTCCTCCGGGTCTTTTCCTTCCGATCAGGGGAATCGCCTTTCTCGTATTATGAGCAATAATTTTATAAAATACAAGAAATTCCAAGTATTTTTCCATGCTTTGAGATCATATGTTGAGGCATTTCAAATAATTATTTTTGGCTAATTATTTAATAAAAATGCCAAAAATTAAATGACGTTTAAAATTCTCTAGATATCAATCTAGGCTGATTTAACATAAACCATCGCCTCTCATTCTAATCAACAACTTTTTCTCTACCTTTTGGGCCTTTATAAATTTTTCTGATATTTTGGTCAACTTTCACGTATTGACTTTTGGTTTCATTCAAATGACCAAAAAGCCCTTATACTTTCTCTTATTTACCATAATGCACTTTTCCTTTTTAAACTTCCATTTTTCCTTTTCCTTTAATGATATTTGGGTCCTTCCCAGAAAGTCACCCATTCTTCCATTTCTCTAGGCCAAGCATGATTAACCACGAAGCTCTAATGGAATTCATTATATTAGGCCTAGGCTGACGTGATCTTTCTGGTCTATTACCTTCCTCTCTTTCTATATTATCCATCTCTAGACCTTGGCCCAATCCTTAACTACCGGTTTAGCTTTTATTTTAGTCACTAAAATTTGGGTTATTACATTTATCATGAACTACAATATGAACAAGTTGGAGAAATCCATTTCTGAACTATATAGGATGCCCAAAATATCTGAACAAAGCATTAAGAAGAAGCCTAGCACTGTTTTGATTGTTCAGAAAGAGAAGGGTATAAAAGCAAAGGCAATGGCAAAGGAAGGGGTAAAGGCTCTGCTTGTAAGACCAAAGGGCCAAACAACCTTGAAGCTATGTCTATGCCTAATACGGTGAAGCTTACAAAGGATACAGTGTACTTCTTTTGCAATGAACCTCATTATTGGAAGAGGAATTGCAAACTCTACCTTGAAGATCTAAAAAAAAAGGAAGGATAGCGAGGCTATCTCTTTAGGTATTTATGTAGATATTCATTTTTCGACTTCTTCTATATGGATATTAGATACTGCATGTGGTTTTCAAATCTGTACTAATGTACAGGGTCTCAAGGATAGGAAAAAACTGTAGAAGGGCAAAGTGGACCTACACATTAGAAATAGAGTAAGAGCTGTTGCTTTAACTATAGCCACTTATGAATTAATTCTACCTAGTAGGCTTTTGTTAGTTTTGAACAATTGCTTTTATGTTCTTGCTATGACTAGTAATATTGTTTCTCTTTTTTATTTGGATAAGGAAGGTTATACTTCAATAACCTAGAATCATAAATGTTCTATTTATCATAATGACATTTTTATGCTAATGGTGATCTGCATGTCGATCATTTCCTTTTAAATTTAGAACATCCTAATAATAGAAATATCTATAACATAACTGTCAAAAGGATTAAATCAAATGATTTGTATCCAACCTACATGTGGCACTGTTGTCTATGCCATATAAATGAGAAACTTATTTCTAAACTCCATCAAGATAGATTTCTTAACTCATTTGATTTTCAATCAATTGACACATGTGAATCTTGTTTATTGAGAAAGATGACTAAGGCATATTTAACTAGGCATAGTGAGAGGGCTATAGAATTATTGGGCCTCATACATACAGATGTCTATGGACTACTAAATACACCTGCTAGAGGAGGTTATATATACTTCATTACCTTTATAGATGAAATATAAATCTGAATCTTTTGAAATGTTCAAAGAATTCCAAAATGAAGTATACCATCAACTTGGCAAGTTAATTAAAACACTTCCATCTGATTGAGGAGATGAATATTTGAGCTAAGAGTTAGTTGAGCATCTTATGAGTTGTGGGATAATCTCATAACTCACTACTCCAAGAACACCACAACGGAATGGAAATGAGGAACTAAACTCTATTAGATATGGTTTGATCTATGATGAGTCAAACAGATCTTCCACCTTCCTTCTAGAGCCATGCACTGGAAACAGATGCGTTCACACTAAATCGAGTTCCATCATAGGGAGTTGAAAAGACACTATATGAGATATGGACTGGGAGGAAACCTAGCTTGTCTTTTCTCAAGATTTAGGGATGTGAGGTCATTGTTAAATAGCAAGCCTATGATAAATTATCGAATAGGTCCTCCAAATAACTTTTTGTCGGGTTTCCCAAAGAAATGAAAGGATACTATGTCCATGATCCCACTAAACATAAATTGTTTGTTGTTCAAAATAAGGTCTTTCTAGAAAGAGAATTCATCTCTAAAAGAACCAGTGGGAGTAAGATGCATCTCGAAGAACTTTGAGAATCTCAAGATAGCATAGAACCACAGATGGAAACTAGTGAAGATTCACAACATGCTGTTGAGCCTTCTCAAGTAGCATAAGGGCTAAGAAGGATTGATAGGGCACGATGACAGCCTCAGATATATAGACTTATGGTTTTTGGAAGTCATGTTGTGTTGCTCATTGAACACAATAAGCCAACCACTTATCAAGAGCCATAGTAGGGATAAACTCTAACAAATGACTTAATGCCATGAAGTCTGAAATGCAATCCATGTATGACATTTAGGTATAGACCTTGGTTGACCCACATGAAGGTGTAAAAACCATTGGGTGAAATTGGGATTTTAAAGAGAAAACTAATATGGATGGCAAAGTAAATGTCTTCAAGGCACGACTGGTTGTAAAAGGATTCACTCAAACTCATGGTGTAGACTATGATGAAACCTTTCTCTAGTTGCAATAGCAAAGTCAATTAGAATCCTTCTTGCCATTGCAACATGTTATGGCTATGAAATATGACAAATGAATGTTAAGACAACCTTTCTTACTGGAAAGCTTTTGAGGATGTGTACATAACACAACATGAAGGTTTTATGCTCCAGAGGACTCTAGTAAAATATGTAAACTTCAATGATACATTTATGGATTCAAGCAAGCATCATGGAGTTAGAACCATCATTTTGATGAAGTGGTCAAAGAGTTTGGATTCATTAAAAATATAGATGAACCTTGTGTTTATAAGAAGGTTAGTGGGAGCATGGTTGTATTCTTAGTGTTTTATGTAGATGACATCCTACTCATTAGGAATGACATTCCTACCTGCAGAGTGTCAAGTCTTGATTAGAAAATTCTTTTTCAACGAAGGACTTGGACGAAGCCACTTATATCCTAGGGATTAAAATCTATAAAGATATATCCAAGAGGCTTATAGACTTAAGTTAGAGTATGTATATTGACATGATATTGAAAAGATTCACTATATAAGACTCAAAAAGGGGCTACATACCCATATCACATGGCATCCTTCTCTTTAAGGGTTTGTGTCCTAAAACACCGAATCAATAGAGATCATGTGAGTTAGATTTTATATGTCTTGATTATTGGATCCATCATGTATGCTATGTTATGTGTTGGGATTAAAACACATATCAGGCAGTAGAAGAAACAAATTTCAAAATTTTCTAATCCCATGTTTGGATCTGCCAATGGCTTTTAGACATAGGGGATACATTTTATGTTATTGAATTCACACTTCCCTTGCGTTTGGATCTCTTTCATTTACCAACGTTCGCGCCTTCTTAAGCTTTTCAGCATTCTTGATCACGATCTCAAGGAGCCAACATTTCTTATCATCTTCCTTTACTAGTAACCATGTGAACAGTACCTAACAATGGCAGCATGCTAGCGCCCTTGGTTTCACTCTTTCTCTAGGATTTCGGTGGCTCACTTGATCAAATTCAAAATTCATCCATCTATTGCTCATGAGTCCTGATATTTATAGAACTCATGGACTACATTATAACTCAAGATTGTTAGACATGATTAGTTTTGATGATGTCAAATATAATAGAGCAAAAAATTTTCATAATCCATATTGATTTGACAAAGGTTTTTATAATGATTTGGGTATTCTTTTTAATTACAGGATGATGTGGTTAAAAAACTCAATTTGTATAGTAAAATATTTCAAATAGATGTTATATCATTATACATTGAGTTACTAGTCTAAACTTCTCTTGGATGCTCAAAACCATTTCTTGGAGATAAAAATTGAGTTTGATGAGTTTTTGGAGCTTTCTGAAGCTAAACGTGGAGCAAAGTGTCAAAACTCAAGTTCTGTATCATCAGAAACTTGAGTTTCAACTTCTTAGCTTCAAAACTCGAGTTCTGGGCCATCAAAACTCGAGTTTCAATTTCTTAGTTTTAAAACTCGAGTTTCAACCTCTTGGACTCAAAACTCGAGTTTTGAAGTCATCAGAACTCGAGTTTCGGTTACTCTGTTTTCTGTCAGCTCAATATATGTCTAGTATTTTGCTTATATCTCCCAAACTACACCTTCGATTGATGTGAAACCAATTTCATATGAAACTAGACTCAAAATGCGGTTCATAGACGCCAAAACCAGAATCAAAGCATTTCATATGAAGGAGATATAATTTTCAAAATTTGGTAGTTGAATTGAACGCTTTACCAGTGACCTTTGTTTATTGTATCTATAATAACTTTCTTTATATAACATTTTTGGAATTGATTCTTGTTTCATGTTAAAGTAGACATACAGGCCTTCCATTGGTGTATTATTTTCAATGTTTAGAGTTGAATTGAGAGAGTTATAGGCATTGTAAGTTGATCCATGTGCTCAAAGCTGGACTGTGATCTGTGTAAGTTGAAGTCATGAAGTAAAACTTGAGTTATGCATTTACCAACACTCAAGTTTCGTGATTTGAATTGAATCTTCTCATAAATATTTCAGTAAAACTTGAGTTGTATTTCATAGTTCATAGAACTCAAGTTCTATATTTTCCAAAACTCAAGTCTTTGGCTTCTGAACTACATGTCTGAAAATTGTTTTTATAAAACTTGAGTTTTAAGTTTTTCAGAACTCGAGTTCCACAACTGTGTCACAAAACTTGAAGTCAAAAATTGAGGTTTTAGCTTCAAGTTTTCACATCATGTTATAAAACTCGAGTTCCAGGTTTTTCAAAACTCAAGTTTTACAACTGTTTTATACATCATGATATAAAACTCGAGTTTTAGGTTTTTAGCACTCGAGTTCCATAACTGTTCAACAAAACTTGATTTCAAGACTGGAAGTTTTCGCATAACTCAAGTTATCTATTTTTCAAAACTCGAGTTCCATATCTTACAAAATTTCATCAGTTCAAAAACTTGATATTCAAACTCGAGTCCTCACTAGAAGTTTTTCAAAACTTGAGTTCCTGATTTTCCAAACTCGAGTCTCGATGATATTTCAACTCAAAAGTTTTTCACATGTTTTAGAACTCGATTCTTCATTTTTCAAAACTGTAAGTTTCATTACATGACTTTCAAACTCAATGTTGTAGAACTCGAGTTATGAGATGTTGAAAACTTGAGTTGCATTTTTTCTCTGACACAGCTACACCTAGCGCTACCAGAGTTTTTCATTTTCGTGCTTGTATATTTTGAAATCCACCTGCTCTAATAAATGCTTCCTAGTCCTTTCATTAAAAAGCTCAAGTCATCTTAGGAATGAATTTGAGCTCCGCCGTCGACAACTAAACAGCAAGCTTTAATGACAGACCAACAAATATAGCGGCTGTTAGTAACGATTACAAGCTTCTCTCTAATGGGCATTCAAACTCTGTGTAACGGCTATTGTATATAGTCTCAACTATAAATAAATAAGCTTTGAAGATAGAAGAGAAGAGACAAAAAATGAACATTGATTCGCATTTAACCTCTTAACTTTTTCTTCTGTCATTTTGTTCATGACTTCTGTGAGCTTTAGTATTTATCCATCTACTCTTTCCAGAGAGTGAATATTGATATTTCTCATTGTATTCTTGTGAGAAACTCAAGGTTGGGACCTTGAGGTTGTTGGGCTGAGTTGAGATGAAAAAATAGAGTGTGTGTGTGTGTGACTCTGTTTTCGTGCAAAGTGTGAGGGGGAGCGAGAATCCTTGTTGTAAAGGCTTGGTGGGCCTAATTGTAATTGGTTAGTGGATTGGAACTCTCAAAGGTGCTATGAGGACTGGACATAGGTCAGTGGACTGAACAAGTATAAATCACTCGTGTTCATCTCTCTCTGCTTTATCGGTAACTTCATTTTAATTCTGCGTTTGTGATTTTATATTTTTAGATCTGACCAATTCACCTCCTCTTGGTCAAATCCCACACCAACAAAGATTAATCACAAAAATTTGAATTTGATAGAGATATAAAGATATTCAAGATAAATCTTTATTAATCTTGAAATTCAAATTCTAAAAGATATTCAAGATTAACCTTTATTAATATTGAAATTCAAATTCCAAAAGATATTCAAGATTAACCTTTATTAATATTGAAATTCAAATTCCAAAAGATATTCAAGATTAACCTTTATTAATATTGAAATTCAAATTCCAAAAGATATTCAAGATAATCTTTATTAATCTTGAAATTTGAATTTTAAAATATATTCAAAATTAATTTTTATTAATCTTGATATTCAAACTCTGAAATTCAAATTATGAAATTCGAATTTGGATTAATCTGATTTGATTAAATCATATCTATTAAATCAATCTAAACAATGAGCCAATCGATTTAATTTATCTTTATAAATTAAATCTAAATATAAATGTTAGTTATTTAATTTATCAAATAAATTAAATATTAAAAAATAACATACATTAACATTATCTATATAATGTTAATGTAATTTCGAATTTATATATAATTTGAAAAACCCTAGAATTAAAGCACATTTGGGCTTGCTCTTGCATGCAACCTTGTAGGACCACATGAAGTTGGCAGTGGGCTAAACTGAGTATTAGCCCATAAATTGCTAGCAGCCTTTAGTAAGACATTGTGACCACCCAAATCATATGGGGATTATTAACACAATGCAACCATTAATGCACTACATCACATCCCTTTTGTCACACGATATCTCGATCAAGGATGAGGCATGGATGACGTTATCCTCCTATTCTTGACCATTACTTTCTCAATCCCTGAGTATTCTGAGTATTTTTCTCTATTTTTTTATAAGCAAAATGCTCACATACATATCTCTTTCACATATACTTGCACATTTAAGGATGGATTTTTCAATTGCTAGTTCTCAAGAGTGCATGGCTCAAAGGGGGTAGCAAAGGATGAAATATTGAAGGGTTTGTGTTTAGGCTAAATGAAAGGTTTTGAAACGAAGGCATCTATCCCTTTCACAAAATATTGGATCATAAAGCATCGATTAAGAATCAAGACAAGTTTTAGAGAGATTACGAATCAAGACAGACCCACTCTAATCAAATGAAAATATGCCCAATTATCCTCACGACAAGGCTAATGTCTCAATTAAACAGTCTCAAGAACCAAAATTGTTAAAGGCAAATTCACAACTGATATGCGCTTATCAATTACCAATAACTCGAAAAATGCTATTAACCAAATACTTTGATCCTAGGCTCATGAATCTACTTCCCAATGCATTGACGATGAAAATCACATTTTCATAAGCTTTGCTCAAGAATGTGAAAGACATTAAAGGTGAGAGGAACTTTTATTTCAAAAAGTAATCTATAACCTAATATATATAAATATATTTTTATTATTTTATTATTTTTTATTTTTATATTTTTTTTAGCACCAAAGTTTCACCGCGGCTAACCAACAAGTTGGTCACGACAAACCACACCCGAGAGGTGGTTCTGTGTGCTTGTGCCTTTCGCCACAGTGCACCTATAAGATGGTCGCCGTGAACATCACCCGAGAGGTTGAACTGCTTATTCAAGGACTTTCGCCGCGGCAAACAACATAATTGGTCGCGGCGAAAAGGGTCAGACAGCAAAATTTGTGTTCAAATCCTCTTTTTTTTTTTGAAAAAAATGAAAAAGAAACTTGAAATTTCAAAAGTTTCAAGACAAAAATAGCCCCACAATATCCTTCAATGAATTTCAGTTGCATGTAAAATTCAAAAATATTACTTGGAAACACTCCAAATTCTAAATCTCCCCCCACACTTAATTCAAACATTATCCTCAATGATTGGAAGGTAAGATTTATAAGTCAATGTGCGTGACATTCGCAATCAATATCGAATAATCAAGCACACATGCAACGAAATCCAGAAAACAGCATCAGTAAAAATCCATATATATACAACTGCGAAAATAAAGAACATAAAGATATCCAATCCACATCGCAACTGTACCACAGTTCAGTATCCAGAAAAACAAGAGAAAATATGCAGCCCCTGCATCTCTGAATCACCCTCTGAATCTACCTCAGTAGCAGCATCCTCTTCTTGAGTCCCCTCCTCTGCTCCGCCCTCTCCGGATGGTCTAGCTCTGGAAGTCTCAGCACCAGTATCCACATCCTCCTCTGGAGGCAACTCGAAGTGTAAGCTCTATGCAATCAGGGCATCCATCCTCCTGTGATACCTCCTCTCCTTCTCAAATGAGACCCTGAACTGCTGAAATTCAGCAGCCGAACTCTCAAGTGAGACAGGGGCTAGTGATGGTGGGTGGTCGTCTGATGCCTGCGGTGCTGGAACCTCCTCCTTCTCACCCAGCAGATCATCAATGTCTATGTATGGCTTAGGCTGGGGTGCGGGAGCTCTACGAATCCTATCGTATGTAAACATAGGGGCAGGGGCAAATGGATGGTCTTTAGGGTACTTTGGGATATGCGACCTAACGAAAATGTCGGATATGAGGTGAGGAAAAATGATGGCCTTCGTGGTCTTTGTTGTGAGTACAGCCTCATGAAGGGTAGAGTAAATGAGGATGGAAATGTCGAAACAGAATCCCTGCATTAACATGTAAATGCAGAGAGCCTGTTTCTTCGTCAAGTTCGCTAGGTGGCTCATGGGTAGAATGTTGCTGCAAACTAAGTGGATGAAAGGTTTAGTTTCAGGGTGGCATTCGGATCTGCGAATGTACATCTCTGACCTATGAGGCATATGCCAACCCATACTGGGCAAACACAGGGTCTCTATGATCTCATCCAAAGGAAAGTTACTCATAAACTGAACATAATGATCACGCTCAGCTATGAGTAACGAGAGATGGGCACCAATGGTTGGCGGGTAATGCCCTGAGAAAGTACAATTCCTTGGAAATCAATAAACAGACCAGTCTCATGTCAGCATTTCGCGTAGAAGTGCTGGACGAAAGTGAGGTTACCCTGGGTACGCTCGCAGACAAGGCCAGTAAGGCCAGACTGAGTAATCCTATGGACAAAGTGATGGTCAGCAGGAGTCATAGGGAATGAGCATTCCTTAACCAAAGGATGCTTCTTAGTTAGCTCTAAAATTTCCTCAAAAGTTTAGGAAGGTTCAGGTTCAGGGCTAGGGGCCTACTATGTTTGGTCTCTTGGTTCTAGGCATGGCTACTAGCTGGACTCACAACAATGAAACAGAAAAACAGCACAAAAACATAATTGACACAGGTGAAAATCAACGTTAATATTGTTTTCACGGTGAAAATTGCAGAACAGGCGATTTCAGCGACGAACATAGAGCGAAAAAATGAAATAAAACACAATGAAAGGAACAAAAAGAGGGAATGCTTACTATAGATGAAAGGCACGAAGAGTGGTGGAGGAATGTGAGAGTCGAGGCGGTCAACGGCGAAGTACATAGCGACGGGAGGAAAGAGCAATGACAACGAAGGTGAAATGATTATGTGAAATGGAAGGAAATGAAGGAATTGGCTTGAAAAAGGGCACGGCGAAGGCGAAGAGTCACGATTTTCACCGCGGTGAACCATAGTTTGGTCGCGGCGAAAATATGAAAAGTCACAAGATTGGCCGCGGCAAAAACAAAAGTTAGTCACGGTGAATACTTCCCGAGACTCACACGAGTTTATCAACAGAGTTGGCGGCAGCTAAAATGGAATTTAGTCACGGTGAAACATCACAGAGAGGAAAAATCACAAAAATGGAAACACAAAACACACAACAACAGCCAGCATTCAAGCCTAAAACTTCAACCAAACAATATGCAAATTTTAACCTTGCAAGCAAAACTCTTTTCAACATCAATCCTCTTGGAGACAAACCAATCACATCATCAAGGGAGTTTATTGAATTCAAAACAATCCTACACTACATATAAAGACTAAACTATCACTACTAGCCATGTTCCTCCCTCACACTTGAATCATTCATATTCACAACATATTCATTGAAATCTTAAATCAAATGATTAAGGAAGGGAAAGGAACAACCTGATAATCATAGCGGTCTACGAGTTACATCGGTGTCCCCATGCTCTTTTGATTTTCTATATAACGCATGTACAGGTACAGCCGGTTCAGGTGATGCTCTTCTAAAATGTTCTACAAAATCAATCGAAATACCTCTCCCGGAGGTGTCATCACTATTTATACGGGGAAAGGCATGCATGCACTCATCGGTTGATTTCTCAAAATGTGTGTATGCCGTTGAAAGCATGCTTTCAACCGATACAATATGGCTGCATTTTTCAATGATTTCACAAGAGCACAATGGTGAATCGGTAGGTTCAAGAGGAATTTTCAAATTGTCATCATGAAATGGTGCATATGAGCAATGATGTGAAGATGTTAGTTCATTTTCCATTTCAAGTTCAGCACATGCATCATCTACCATAGTATTAAGGGCATTACCACTTAACAATGAATAATCCTCGTAATAATGTTTCATAGCCTCATAAATATTAAAATTGATCTTATTTTCTCTTACTTCCATTGATATGCTTCCTTCTTTCATGCTAATCATAGTATTAGCCATCCTCAAGAAGGGTCTTCCTAAAATCAAGGTGGATTCAGTAATGGACTCTTTAGACATATCAAGCACATAAAAGTCAGCAGGAAAAACTAAGTCCTTCACCTTTATAAGAATATCCTCAACTATCCCATTTGGATACCTCATCGATCTATCAGCTAGTTGGAGTACCACAGATGTAGGTTTCAAGTTCTTGACCCCTAAGGCTTGATAAACGGACTTTGGCATCACATTAATAGCAGCCCCTATATCTAACAACGCTCCCCTATGGTTATCTTTCCTATAGTGCAAGGGATGGTGAAAGATCCTGGGTCTTGACATTTCACAGGGAGTTATGGTTTAAACAAGGCTGAAACATTTGAGCTTACTTGGACTCTTTCATTAGGTCTAAATTTTCTTTTATTGGTACACAAGTCCTTTAGATGTTTAGCATATTTAGGAACCTTTTTGACTAAGTCAAGCAATGGTATATTTACCTCTACTTTGCTAAACAAATTATAAACCTCCTTTTCACTATCCTTTTCAACAAGTTTTCTATTCATCAAGTATGAGTTTGGAAAAGGGAGTTCATGAATGTTTGCCTCCTTACCTTTTGATGAGGTTGAGCCATGCTTGCTTCTTTCCTTGTTCTTACTCGTTGCCCTTTGCTCAAGATTTCTGCTTTCTTCTTCTTCTTTTTATTATGGTGAGGCACTCTCTTTTCAACAATAACTCTTCTTTTGTGCTCTCACTCTTTGTCTCCTTTTCAGCAACTTCTGGAATCTCTTCAAATTCACTATCCTCCTCTGTTTTCTTATGTTCTTCTTTATCATCAAATCTCACTTGCCTCCTGCTTCTCAAGTTTATTACATTTAATCCCTTGGGGTTAATGATGGTATTTGACGGTATGGAGCCTCCATTCCTTGCTTGTTGTTCACTCATATTGTTAGAAAGTTGAGTGATGAAGGAATTCAAGTTCTCAGCTTTTATCTCCCACTGCTCCATCCTCTTTTCTAAAGAAGCGTATCTTGCATCATTTTTCGATGAATCTTTCTGAATAAGTGAGGCAAGCGAATTGAATTGATTTGAGGTGGAAGCCTTCTTTTCCTTGAGTAGCACCAGCATATTTTACAGCAATTGATTTGTATCTCCCTTTGGTGGCACACTCAAGGCTTGTTGTGTATTTTGAATGTTGGAGTTAGAAGGTCTAGTTCCTACACTCCTTTGGAATCTTTGGGCATTGGCCTCTTTACCCCTCCAACTGAACTTTGGATTTGATTTCCATCCCTCATTGTATGTGTTGGAGTAGGGATCCCATTTCTGATTCGGTTTTCCTTGGTACATTGCAGAAACTTCTTTGAATCAGCTTGGGCACTCACTTGAAATATGCATTACTGACCCACAAGTTTCACAACTTGGAGCAGCTAAATCCATGGATGGCTGTGGCTTATTGACATTTAGGTTCTTCAACTCAGCAGCAATGAAAGACAATTGGGATACTTTCCAACAAATCTACCTTTAATTCTAGGGTGTCCATTCTCCTATTTTGAGCACTCGAATATCCAACTTCATGAACAGCCCTAGTGTCTCTCACACTATATTGTTGATGGTTCAAAGCCATTTTTTTATAAGCTCCCAAGCTTCTTCGGCGGTTAAATCAATTAATGAACCTCCAGCAGCTGCGTCCAACATCCCTTTTTCTTGGCTCTTCAACCCATCATAGAAATATTGAACCAACTGCTCATCCGGTATTTGATGGTGAGGGCATCTC